>JAWNKY010002627.1:0-50491 GCA_035041765.1 Drosophila algonquin
TTAGCTATGGGATTTCAATTGGAGCAACAACAAAGCAACTATTATTATGCAGATCTTCATTTCAGAATGGCTCTGCTACTTTCTTGCCCCAACGATATGTACTTATGTACTTATGTAACTCAAAATGCACGTTTTTGAAAAAAAAACACGAATCATTATGCAGGTAATTTCAGATACGTGAAGCAACATTGCATTCCATTAAATGCACACTTTGTCTCCTTATTCCAGAATTCCGGATATACTCTTTCCATTGGTTAAGCAGTTCCCAGGCAGGACACAAAAATTATTGAAAGACATACATATGTCTATTCTTAAGAAATATTATATAATTATACATATACATATATGTATGTACATAAGTCCAGAGAGTACTAGACTTTAATATCGAATGAAAGGAAAGCCACTAACTATCTGACAAGCCCGAAGCCCGAAACACATCCCAGGCTGATGGTTAACCCCACGCCATGGAAACTTTACCGTATAGTTATGATTATATGTCTCTTTGGTCTTGTATACATTCTTTAAAGGATATCCAACGTTTTGTGCGCTTATTATTCTTGCCGTAAGAATCTATGTGGACGCAATAACTTATTCGGGCTCGCGCTACGGCATACATACATATGTACATGTGTACATATGTATGTATGTAGATATTATATATGGATATACATATGTACAAAGATATTCGTGAAGCTGCAAAAGCTTAGCACTTAGCTGAGTCCCAGAGACAGTGACAGTCTCGATATGCCAGCTAATTCGGGGGCGCCTTGGCACGCCGAATGCTTCATTAAAACCAGCTCGATGGCGACACAAGGAGAGTGGCTGGGGGAAGGGGATGGTGACTTTAAAGCCTTTCATCTATTTATCAACTGATAGCCAAGTTTTGCGTGTGCCGAGCATAAAAACTAACTTTGAGCTACTTAAAGTGAACTTAAAAACATGAAACAACTCCCAAGTGGGGAGCCTGGCTCCGGCAAAGAATCTGCCACCGAGATGGGTCTCTACTCAAGGGAAGAGCAGCACTGGGACTGCTATTTTCGGGTGAGCTGACTTAAGTATATACCAAAGAGAGAGAGAGAGAGCGAAAGAGACAACATAAAGAAATAACATTGAAGCAAGGAGGGGGGCTGGAAAAAGACAGGACAGGACAGGCAGCGTCAAATCGAGGCGGCACCCATTCAGCATCGCATCCATTTGTTTAGCTGGCCTGACATGTTGAACGTTCCCAAATTCAATTTGCAAAAGTTAAGAGCTAATGACGAACGCCCACTTGATTTGACAGAAAGTGGCACCACCACACCACGCCACACCGCACCATAGCCATGCCCAATCGAATGTATCCCCGCAACGCAACCGTTTTTCCAGTTGACCGGCAAAAGCATTTCCAATGCGAGTCTCGTCCAAGTGCACGTTTAAGCTTGTCCCCCAACGACAGCGACCCGAATGAGACGGTCCATGGTCCACTACCTACCAGTACCACTCGCACTCGCACTCCCACTCCCACCACAGCAACAATTTCTTATTCGTGGCCGAAAACCTCTTTCCGACCACTCAACTTTTTTCTTTTGCAGCCACTCTATCACCTGCATGACATTTGCAAAAGTTTTACTTTCCCATGTAAAATGTGAGGTTAGGTTCTGCCTCCAATCATTTTGCGGCTGTGTGGAAAATGAACTGAATGACACAGCGGACAGCAGAGCATCGCATTAACTGTAAAGGTAATGCAGTGCCAATATACATATATAGAATATATAGTTTTTATTCATCTGCAACTATTTGGACCTTCAACAGTGTGTGATCTTTATCTTTTCGGTTAATACATATTTGGATTTTGATTTTCTATCATGCTTCTTTTTCGGTTTGATTTTCTCTTTTTGCAGCTTGTTGTTGGCCAGCGACGGATCTGTTTGGGCAATGAGAATTGCCTGTAGCGCCACAGCATCGTGATAGATATCAGGGTCGATGGACGCCCAGTAGTCGACCTCCTCCACCGACAGATCGTTCATGTTCGGTTCGGACATCAGTTGCTGCACGGTCCAAAGAATCTTCTTGATGTTGATCGAGGTGCTGGGTCTGTCCGGGTCGAAATACGACAAAGTCATGTAGCCCTGCCGACTCACATTCGTGTAGAATGGGATACTCGAAGCGCACCTTGGTACGGATGCCGGGTAGTGGGCGTCAAAAATGAGCTTCACTTTGTACAGGGCGTGATTCCATGGAGTCCCTTCCTTGCCCGGTACGGTGCAGCGCCAAGTCAGGTAGTCCGGGCTGCCATCAATCAATTTCGTTGGACGAGCAGCAAAGCCGTACAATGGGTTATGTCGCCATTCCGTACGCTCTTCGATCAACCGATTTAGTGCGAATTCCGACATATTTCCCGTGTTATCCTAATTTTGAAAAGTTTTTATTTGTGCTTGCAGCATTCTGATATAAACTAACAATTTCCAGCACTACCTCAATACATATATGTATCGCTATACAGCACTGCACTCTTATCGATAGTTCAAGTATATTTCTAAGCTGCGGCAAGAATCTCTTTTATTCAGCGCTTTGGGCTAATTAATTCTTGGCATGGCTCGAGCCGTGGTATCATTGGAATTTTTTGACGATTACGCACTACACTAAACGCCTCGATGGAGCAAAATATCGTTTCATTCTAGAAATTGCTGAGAATTGAACAACATAAACATGTGCGTTTCAAAGATGATTTGCATTTGGAGAAAATTAGCCATAATTGTCACTGTTTTGCTCATTCCAGTCCGGCCGTTTTTCCCGGAATGTTTGGACGGCATCTTCATGCAGCCAGAAGCACTTTGGGTGACTTTTGTTACGAGTCAACAGCGTGGAATGGTTGCAGTGTGAAAAATTCATTTAAGCAGTCGGTAAACTACAGCATCATATATCATCCAGGGCAGCCAGGGAAGACACCGCCACAGAGACCACGACCGCACAAAAGGCAGAGAAGGCCAAGGAAAAGGAAAATTGGCAGAGAGCCCATGCCCATGCCCATGCCCAGGGCCAGGGCCGGGCGCAGGCTGAGAATCAGGACCTGGACCAAGACCAGGACCAGGCCATGGCTATATCCTTGCGGCTGTGCTCAGCGCCTAGTTCATAAATCATTAGGCTCGATTGTCTGGCCAGCACGCTTTCACCCTCTCCCATAGTCCGGCCGGCCGGCCAACTCCTCGCCCTGTGGCCTGTGCGGGCCCCCATCTTGATAGTCCTGCCCTGGCACACACTAAATTAATAAAGCATTTTGCTATCTACCTCTACTCTACCCTCCAGATCCACCCAGCCCACAGCCCACAGCCCACACACAAAAAAGACATAACTGCGGGGGGGGGACAGAATCAGAAGTAATAAGAAAGGTAAGCCCCAAAAATTGCAGCTCCAAAAAAAGATAATAAGCAATGAATTATCCTACACGCACAGGAGTTTCAAAAATCAACCTGAACACAGAGATACAAATGTGTGTGGATGTGCCTCCGTGCCTCTCGGAATTTATCGCACGTTACGCCTGATGCTGAGAGTTGTAATTTTTCATGAACAACCCCGGACCCAGACCTGGACCCGGGCGCGGACCCGGACCCGGACCCGCACGACATGCCAAGGAGCACGAAAAAACGATGAAGCGAAGGAAATGGGGCACCTACCTGGAAGATGGAGATGAGGCGACAATGCCTCACATGTCTGACAAACGAGGAATGGTATAATGATGCCAGCCAACCAAGAAACGCATACGCACACACCAGACAAGAGTTTGCAAAGAGATTTGTGGAAAAACGAAATGGTTGATCAAGAATGACTGGAATATCGAGAGAGCGGGCCAAAGATTTCGTTTATTCGAGACGAGTTGGAGGACTATTGGAGCAATACCTCATTCACTAGAATACTCGAATTTATTGATCCATAGTACATGCAGGAAAGGACATAGATTGATCGGGGGACGTGTGAGAAGCGGGCAGAAGGAACCATTCCGAATAAGAGGCATTCACAGCGTCGTCGTGGATCGACCCACCTTCATCTAGAAGCTCCACACGACTGAGTACAAGAAGCATATGCGTTCCCAGGATCCACATGCCCAGGTCACGAGCTCATCCTAATTTCCCTATGGCAGCAGTTAGAAAAATAACCAATTAATTCTATTTTGAAAGTTGTACGTTCAGTGAATGCTGATTCCTCTTCAAATTACCATTTCAGAACTACCACTTTGGTCGCCTGGGTGAACATGGAAGATAAACAGGTGTATAAATATGTGTTATCCTGTACGACAAACTTCATGAAAAGCATAAGCTGAAAGGAGCGAGTGGGTGAACAGACCAGGCGAACTCCACACGCGCTCACATGATGCAAGATTAATTTCTGATGTCGTTATAAATAAAAGCTCGCGTATTTTATAGCTTCACCCACTCCAGCAGATCCCCATACCACATTCCACATGCCCCGTACCACATACCCCATACCCCAACGCCGCCTCCATCCGACAAATGCCAGCGAATTTTTTTGCTCTCGGATGTATGCTCTGGCCGCCTGCTGGACATCCATGTGAAGGGTTATCGCTCTGGTCTGGTCTGGTCTGTTCTGTTCTGTGACAGTGGGGTAATATTATGTGGCTTATACGGAATGCCAATGGCCAGCAGCGAGGCAGGAGACTCCTTCACCGTCAACGGCCACAAGAATAATGTTGCATTTTATGTCCCTCAAATGTAATTCGCGGATGGAACGCATTTTGTTCGCATAATCGGATTTGGGAAGCACACAGAGAGACAGGGACAGAGATTAGTGAAAGAGTGAAAAACCCATTCAAATATGACAATCAAATTTAATCGAGGGACAGACATTTTCTTTATTTCACTTCGTTATGCCACAAGCCAGTCCTCCCCCCCAAGTTTGGATACTAAACGACACAATCATTTGCTGATTAAGTTGCACAGGCGAACCTGTTAATCAAGGCTCGGTGGAGGATTGGGTTGTTGCTTTAGATTATAAAAACCATTTAGAGTAATCAAGATCTACATTATGATATGAACATTTCTGTTCAGCAAATTCTCAGGTTAAGTGGGTTCGTCTCCCCCCCCCCAGTACACTTACCTATATTATATTTCTAGCCTCTTATCATGGTTGCGCTTGCGCATCGGGTAGTTTTTTGGAAATTTTCTTCTGCGAAAGACAAGCTCGAGGAAGGATCCCATAATCGGAACCGCTGCGCTGCAATTAGTGAACCGCTTTGACACTTTCTGCGATAATCAATATTTACGAACTCGTGGCGTTGGCAATGCCGAGTCGCACACGCACAGGTGATTAAGTCAGCCACAGACAAACGAGGCACAGCCCGCAATTTATTGCCGTGGTTGCTTGCACTGATCGATGCTCTGCCCCGGCCTTGGGGGCACGCATTTTAACGTATTTATCAAGTGCATATGCGGCAGGTAAAGAGTTATTAAATATTTCGTCCGACTACCTCCAAAGGGGAATTGGAATCGTGCTTACTTGTTCCAGCCAGGATCGATTGCAGCCGTTTACCCCAACGGCCGCACACCTAATAACCGCTCCTTGAGCTTCTCCATCATTAGCTGACTTTATTGGAGGGACACATTGTTTTCCACACTATAACACGTCTTTATTTTCGGTTTCTGTTGGATATTTCTGTTTTATTTTGAAACAAACAATGTACTTGCCACGATTACAGTGTTATACTTGATACTTACTCCCCAGTATAGTTCATTAATTTGTACTTTGATAATCACTTCGAATAGTTTATAATTGGACCAAATTGGTCTTAATTTTAAGATGATTTTGGATAGGGAAATGGCCGTGGAGCTGTCATTTGACGACCTATCGCAACCGTCCGGAATTCCAGGACTACATTGAATTTTTCAACCCCCCCTTAGCAATGTGACGCTCCTGGCCTTTGCCTCAATTCCCACACATATTTTTGTTGGCCGAAAAAAATTTCAATGTTCGCTCGTTGGGCATTAAAAATTGAAAGCCACACACAAATTATAATGCCCGTGTGCAGACACGCCGACTGAAAAATCCAATGAATTTTCAAATACATACAAATGTACATATATACCATATACATATGTATGTACATATGTATATACATACATATGTTTGTATGTATGTCGAAATTTGCGGCTAGTAGTGAGGAAAAGTGTTGGCTAGGGGCTAGGGGCTATGGGCCATGGGGAGGGGCTGTGGGTATTTGGCGGTTGATAAACCGTTTGTCTGGGCAATTATAAATGCATAAATGCATATGGCGAACGGGTTACATGCAACATTTACGAATTATTATCCCAAGCACACAGGCACACAGACAGCATCCATGGGCTGGAAGCTAATCAAATTTTCCAGGTGCTAACTAAATTGCTTTTTGGGATGAAATGCGGGTGGTGGAGGGAAAATGGACTGAGGTAAAGGGTCATAATAGCGGGGGATAGGTGAGAGGGTAGGTGGGAGTCCTTTCCATTCAATTAGCCCCGAGTGAGGATATACATCAATGTTCACTCTCTCCCTCCCCTTCTCCCTCTACACTTTCCACTCTTTTGCACACTGTCCGCCTTTGCCTCCGCCTCCGCCTTTGCCTCTCCTCTCTGCCACTCCTCTTAAGTGGGTTGATCTACTGAAATGAGCATTGGAGAGCAGGACTATGTGGTTGGGGGTCACCTGATGACCTGTAAGGCATATTCAGCACTTTTGGCCCATTGTCTGCTCATCAGCACCTAACCCTCATCCTCCTTCTGTTCCCTGTGCAACTCCATCTCACCTTCTTCATCACAAACCCCTCCACCCTCTCTCTTCCTGTCTGTCTGTCCGTCTGTCCAACTTTCTGGCTGTCTGTCTGTCTGGGTTGGTAGGACAATCTATTTAGCTTCTACTTGGGACACCCTGGTCCTTGGGTCATACATTTTAATGTCCTTGTCCTTGCTGTTCTTGCTCTTTCAGTTCTTCCAATTGTTACTGTTGCTCTTGCTCTTGCTGTTGTTTTTGTTGTGAAGTGTAGTTGTTGCATTCCTCAATTTGTTTGCACACCCATCACATAAGGTTGTTGTCTCGATTTCAGCAACTAACTAAGAAACGAGGGATGGCTTTAGGCCAAAGATCTAGATACACTACCGTATATCCAGCGTACTATGTTCGACTTATGATATATGTACATCCGTACCGGTATACTCCTAGTGCGTAGTCGGCTTTCCGCCAAGTATATACATACATATACAAATATATCTATTATTATATTGACGTTTATATTTATGCTGCAAATTGTCGCAAAAGCTTCCTTTATCTCACAATACCCTTTGCAAGGATATGAAAATGGTTGTCCAGGTCCCATGCTGTGTGTGTGTGTGTCTGTAGTTTTCATTAACTTTAGCCCAGATCCCCCATGAAGGAACTTTAATTAAATGAGCCTGATGAATAACTCAAGGATTTTCAGATTCTTTAGCTCAAGGGATTTTCTCCCTTCAAGTCGGCTAAAGGTCTTTAGACTGTAATACAGGTACACATTTTATAATTAGAAACACATTAAAATCAATGAACACTTAAGGGCCGCATTCAACGGCATAATAAGGGATAGAAGGGTCAAGGGTTGGTTTGTGGATAGTTTGGCCAGAATGTTGATCAGACTTGGAAGAGACTGCCGGACTGTTGCATGTTTCGCATAGTCGTAGCCCCCCATACATATGGATGTATGGACATCTTGACAAAATCATATAAGGTATCCGTAAATCCATAAAATTTTCTCTGCACAACCAACTCGAAACAGCTCTTCAGACTAGTAAAAAAAAAAAAGACAACATTGAGAGAGGACAGTGCCGAGGAGAGTGCTCAGGATAACATTTTCAGCGCTTAGTCACGCACCAAAACTTTTTTCGAATAATATTATCTGCAAAGCGCAGAGCAAAAAAAACAAACGAAAAAAATAAGAAAAACAGATACTCAAATACGCCCACGTACACGCCCACACGCTTAACAATTCAATTTGGGAAAAATAAAAAAATACAACAAAAATTGGGAGATGGCAAGTGAGGAGTGGGAGACCAGGAAGAAAGTTTGGATGAAGAAGGCAAGAGATAAAAATTCAATGGACTCAAAATTTGTTTTGGGTTTTCCCACTCAACTAAAACTTGGACTTTCCATGGCTGAATATGTGGATACATACATGTACATGCATGCATGTATATGTACACATATTTATATGTATGTGGGTCTGTGTCTGGCTCTGGCTTTGGCTCTGGGAATGTGTAAAAGTGCAGCAAACACGTTGCAGCCACCGCCAAATCCAGTCCATTGCAGTTCTTTCTGCTATCCCGTTGGCTGCTGCCTTTGGCCCAAAAGTTTAATTGTTCAACTTGGACTCCAGTTCCATTCCATTCCACTCACTCCACTCCACCCCACTCCAATTCCCTTCCTGCCCCATCCACAGCCCCATTTCGAGCCACTTCACACTTCATTCAAGCGCTTTGGCCCAAACTTTGTTTCCTCCACTGCTGCTGTTTGTTGCAATTCCAATTGAGCAACAGACGAACACACATTTCAAGAAATAAGTAAAAACCGAAACAAATTCCAAACAAAACGCGCAGCACAAATAAATAAAAACGAGGCAAGGGCCATGCAACCAAAGCAAATAAAATGAAACCAAATAAAACCCCAGTCCAGTCCCACACAGCAATACTGCAGTTCCAATACTTCGATTCATTCCGATCGGATCGGCTTCCCAAACTTCTAATACGAATTTCGCAAAAATGCTCGGTTGATATTATTGAACTTAAATTATATTTAATTAACATTTGATATGTAATAGATGTTGATCAATACTTTGTTTAGTGGTTCGCAGATTTGATGGCAGTTGGAAAAGGGTGGGAAAGACCGTTGGTGTAGTGTCGGGGTGGCATTCCTTTCTTCTATAATATTGTGTGTTTGCTGCCATCTTCTGATTTGTCAGCGTGTTTGTACGCCACACGTGCGACGCGATAGTCGTAGCACGGGCGGTTGGTCCGATACAAGGAAAGGGCCGCGCCGTTCACAATTGCAGTCTGACTCTGATCCGGATATTGCAGAATATGCTGGATAGCTAGTAGTATCATGCCGATATCCATACTCGGGGCCAGGAATTTCGGATCGAGCACTTTGCTTGGAATCTTCAGGTAACGCGTGGGTCCAATGTTCGGGTGGAATATGTCCGAATGGAAGCGGACAAGCGGCATCGAGCCGGGATACAGATTGTTATAATACAGGCGAACGGGATAAAGCCCGCGCTCCCATGACGTTGATTTCATCCCTGGCACCACGCAGTCCCATATCATCCAGTTTAGGGTGCCGTCAGCGTTCTTCGACGGGCCGGCGACGAATCTCGGGATCGGACGCCGCAGCCACTGTTTCCGTTCCGCCTTCAAAAGATTTATAACACCAATAGACATCTTCTGCAGTATTTATTCTCCAACTTATGTTGGTTCTGTTTTGTTTTTGCCTCGAATCCGCGGTAGCGTGCTCAGTGTTGGATAATACACCACAAGGAGATTGTCAGCCGATACATTTGCTGTCAGCCGATAGTGGAACTACTTACTACAGCTTTTAGTCGCAGATGGATCAGCATGCAGAGCTAGGAAGTTTCGATATGGACTTACTGCTTCAGACTTCTGTCTGTCCTATTCATAGACCAAACTACTGACCTACGTCCTCCAGACGTTTAACCGTGCGATATTTAAATATAAAGAAGATGAATTTCATATAACAGCATAAAACTGATTTGACACTATGATAAAGTTTGTTGAAAGCTGTATAACATTAGACTGGGCTAACTGACTAGCAGCAAAAACAGAGATAGCTTTATGGGGAAAGCATGCAGTGAGAGCGAGAAAGGTGTATATGCCTCCAGATGGTTTTCCAGTTGAACTGGGAGCAGCGCTTCTGCAGAAATGATCGTTTACACTGAGACTGCGTCTAGATCCTTTGCGTCTTCCCAGAGACGCAGTTTTTCTTTTACATGAGTTTAGCATAGGGGCCTAGTGGGGGCAGTGCGCTTAACAGCACATTCTCGTACTTTTCTGCTTATCAATAGATCTATCACCACTAGCAACAACAAAAACTAGCAGATCTAAATTTAAATTTTGGCGCCTTGGAATTTCGAAAGTACTCCTCTTCATGCGGAAGTTTTCTTTAAAAAACGCGCACCTTTGAGTCTTCTCTAATATCGATAGGAAACGTTCCTTGGCGCGGCCTGGAACTTTGCTGGAATTTTGGGTATTTGCCTCTCTTTCCATCTTTCCAGAACGAAAAAATGGAAGCGAGATTAGATGAAATCGTGGCCAAGCTTATCACCCAGTGGGCAGATTCTGTACGTATATTGTAGATACGATTTTATCCCCATGCTGCTGTCTAGTCCGCGATCTCTTCATGTATCGGATTGGTCGCATTGGTTGAAACACTCCATTTCTACGTGAATATGTATGCGGATTTCGGGAGCGGGAAAGGCGCTCCCCGCCACCCTGTGTCTGCTACATAAGAGTATATCGAGACGAATTGAGTATACCCTTTTAGTCCACGAGTTCCGTGCATAATAGTATACATAAATAAAAAGCAAACACAAAATACAAGTAAAAAACTTGGAAATATGCATGCGAAAACAACGCGATGCCGAGGTGGAAAATTGCAAAGCTGCCACACGACAGCAGCAACAACAGAAACAACAGCAACAACAGCAACAAAAGGAAACGAAGCAAAAGAACAACTGCAATTATTCAACAATTTGCAAGGCTGGATGGGCGGGAGTGGCCTTTCCGATGGAAGGCGGGGAAGAAGGAAAAGTTCTTCAAACTTTCGTCGTACAAAAGTGTGCTCGATTTATACACAATATTACATATATATGTATGTGTGTATTATATGTAAATACATACAGACATAAAAAACATAATACTTTTATATGCTATAATGTTTTACTGCAGCTCTGTTTTTAGTGCAATTTTGAGGGAAAGTTAGGAAGAACTCCTTGGAACTTATAATGAATGTGAGTACCAATAGTAAGGAAAATATTTGTAAATACTATGAAATACAGAATGAACGTGCTTAAGTTATTGACTCTATTTAAGGCTCCGGAGGCTGTTCTATTTTGGAGAAAATGTCCTTTTAAAGGTAATTTTAGAGCGAACAAAAAACAACTCTTCTGTCGGCATTGATGTATGGGCAAAAAGTTTTTCTCATTCCCATTGTTTTCCTCTTAAAAATTATCCATTAAGTGGGTGTAGTTTGAGTAGAGTTTTGATATGATAAAAATATTATTAAGGTCGTTCAGCTAAATATTATGGTATATTATCAGCAAAACAATTAGGTTTTGAACTAAATCACACAAAATAAATATGTATCTATCTGTATTTTCAATAATAAATTATAAATATAATAATAAAATTATAATTTATGCTATTTAAATAACTATTTATTATTAATTTAGCTTTGTTCTGTTTCTATATGACATTGCGGCATTCCCTTTGATTGTAAAAACAAATCTATGGCGAATAATGGCAAGAGTTTTCTATTCAATCCCTTGCACCATCTGGCGGGTCTATATATTCATTATGTGGATCGCCCTAACACGAAAACTTCTTCGACTGAGTAAGTCTTGAGCTGTGCTGTTCCGCACATCCCATCCCCATTATGGCTGGGACTCACGTAGTTTTTCCACAGTTTGTTCCCTGTCCAGGTCTGTCTTGCTTACCGACTTTTTTCGGGCTTTTTACCCGGATTTTTTGTGGTTTTCTTTTTTGTGTCTGTTTATACTGTTGTCGTGGCACAAAAATTGTGTAGCTGCGTCCGATGCAGTGATTTTGGTTGCTGTGCTATAAAATATGAGCTTGAATTAGGCAACCATAGACAGCACACAGCACACACCCATACATGTACCCATATACCCATATATATATATATATGTAGAAGCACACAGATACGCAGTCACGCACACCGACAAATATATTTATGCAAAGTTTTCATATATTCGTGTGCCCGAAGTCGGGGGGCGGGGGGCCCGCACGGGTGGTAGAAAGAAGCTGATAAAAAAACATGTAAGGGAGAGGCATGGACATATGTCCTGTAGGGATTTGGCCGGCTGGGAGCTGGGGGGCTCCTACGGTTTCTACGGTTCCTACGGCTCCTAGGGCTCCACTGGCCCGACACCGAAGGTGCGAGAATGACACTTTGTGTGAGTGTGTCTGTGTGTGTGTGTGTTTTGTCAAATGTGCACTCATTTCTGTTGAAAAATTGAAGCACATGCATGACTGCTCCAGCCTGTGACAGGCTGGGCCCCACAAGCCATCCCGAAGTGTCCTGCCGCCAGCATGTGCCAAGCTTTTAGCTTGCAGTCGTTTCTTCTCGGCTTTTCCTGTTTTCCCTTTTTTATTTGATTTTGTTTTTTGTAGATTTCATAAGATTTCCGGTCACTTCACTAATGAGTTTTACAATGCCTCGTAGCACAGACACGCTGCCACACAGTGCCAGTGAAAATTGTTGATACAATGTCCTTAGACAAACATTCCTTAAATCCAATCCTTGCCTACACAAACACATGCACACACACGCACACATACACGTGGCTGACAAATGTGTGAGTGTGTTTAATTTAATTTCCCATTCTTCATCTGTGTGCATGTGTGTTAAGTGTAGGGAGATAGGGGAATATGAGGGAAAGGGCTTTCATTGAGCCGTGTCTCTGTTTGTCTTTTGTCGCCCCAAGCCGGCACCGGCTACGGCTACGGCTACGGATACGGCTCTGGCTCCGGGGGTCATCATTTATGGAGCTAGGACCCTCAAAAAGTTTGCCGGAGGGACAAAAGTTTACAACATTTAAGTGCTTAATTTTATGTTGTTGGACTAATTCATTTCGATGGCCTGAAGATAAGTGAAAGAGTCCAAAAAACCTGACAAAAGGTAAGCCCCGCTCCGAGGCTGAAGGAGTTACCATAATTGAGGTAAAGTATTTGCTGCTCTCGGCAGTCTGAGTGGCTCGAAATGGGTTTTCAACCATTGTTGATTCAATTTTGGCCACAATTTCTAAAAGACTCTCAAGCCGGTCAAGTGCCAGGCAGTTGCTAATGCATACTCTTAGGGTCGTCCCAGACCGTTCTACAGAGTAGAAGCTTTAACATCTACTCAACCACAAATGATCTCGAGACGGTGTTTATAGGCAAACTCCTTAAAGTATTCAACACCATTTGCCGGCAAACTTTACCGGAGTTCGGCGAGAATCTTGCTCAACTTCTTGTGGCGAAAGTGATTCATTCATAATCAGAGCTAGTTTTCCCAACTATTCTGTGCATATCCCCATCTAACCCAACCGGCCAAAGTTCATTCATAATCTGAGATTGTTTCACCAACAAAGTATTCCATATATACATACTTATGTCTTCTATGTACAAACAAGAGATGGAGAGCTGAATTTATCATAAACTTTTCCCCCTTTTTAATATTCACATCACACGCTGCGTATGAGTAATTTCGAATGGCAAATGGCAAAGCCGTGTAGGCGAGTGTGGGGTCGAAAGCGGGTGTGAAGGCTAAGTGACTGAAACAGGACGCATTGAACAGCATCGAACTTAGCGAAACCGAATATATGAGTTTAATCGAATTTACCACCACCGAATAAAGTTGAGTTATGAGGCATATCACTCATACGCAACAAGGCCAACCCAAATCGTTTCGATCATCAATTGAACATCATCCTTATCCCATCCCATATTATCTCACTTGAAGGTTCTTCGAGAAAACTCCCTACCTCAATCCCTACCAAAAGTTAAAATCCAAACAGTGCACTGCCTGCCCAGGCACAACCAAAACAAACATTTTCCAGCTAAATCATTATGCCAAAAGATGTCTAAAAATAGATTTGTGCATAAACGTGCATAAATTTCAAAACGTGACAACAATTGATTCTCTTTATTTGCGGTGCTTGAGAATGGATTACGCTTTAAATAAATAATTATTTACGATCGGCGGACGAGGACTCGATGGGTTGAGCGCTTGAAGCCTGTCCAGACTTTTGTCGTTGCAATTTTATTTGCCTTTGCGCATAACACTCTTGGTTATGAAACATGGCAATACCCTGTATGTACGAAAATAAATAATAAAGGCACAAATTCTATGTTGAATGTCGTACTATTTACAATATGTTTTTCAGGAGTTTGACGTCTCAATATACTTTGAGAAGATTTCATTACGGAATACCTACACACAGTCGATGCTACCCGACTACGACTGTCCGGGTTATGCTGAGTATTAGGTATAAAATTCGCTCATAAATCTTAACTGCAACAACCATATTTAATTACAAAAGTTTTGCCAACTGTCCAACAAGGACCCTCTGTCCGGCACAATCCCATGGATACACGGGGCTGTTCTGGCGACTGGCTGCCTTTCTGTTTTTCCTACATTTCCTGCCCGATAATTGTAGAGGGAGTGACAGAGTATCCGGAGGAGGAGAGGAGGGAGGGTGGAAGGCTGGAAAATTATTACACTTACATTCTCATGCAGAACATACACAACCCTTCGGCTCTTTGCAATTTTTATCGGCTGCCAAATGGCCGACAGTTGTCCACTCCAGTCCGTCCAGTTTTGGCCACTTGGCCATTGGCCTAACACTTCCGGGCGAGGCCATAAACCGAAATCTCTTGTTTGCACTTCTATTGGCCGAGATGGGTTCAGCAGTGGGATACTGGGCCGACTGCGAAATCAGTTAACAGGCAATTTCAACTATTTTACAGGCTGCGTACGGCATGCCAAATGACCCAAGCCAAATGTCAATACCATTGGAGCCGGGCCGACACAGTCCGAACGCAGCAGCAAAGATGGGGTCTCGAAGGGAGGTGTACGGGCCCAGCCCATTTCCACAATTTTTCGGCGTTTGGACAAGATGTTCCACAATGGGAATGGCACAGCAGTCAGCAACTATTATCTACGGAGTGCGGAAAGCAATTCACTTCAAATATTCTTTATCTTTCGCTGCTGTCCCAAGAACCCCTTACCTATGTGAACTGCGAGTATTTCGCTTAATTTGTTGATGGCATCAGGCAGATCGTGGACCATATACCATGTACCACTTCACATCGCTCAAGTGCCTCCGGTCAGCGATAAGATCACAGCCTGAGGAAACTGGTACATAAGTCCTACCAGATGGAGTTGCCAATGCAGTTCAACCCCTATCGCTTAGCGGAGAAGTAGAAACTTCAGTAGAGGAACCATTAACACGGAAAAAGTTCTAAAATGAGAGTTTGTGAGTAGCTCCCGGAAGCACCCGCCGATAATCGACTCTGATGGTATTCCTCTTCCATGCAGTTAACTTGCTGCTGATTGGAGTTTTGATTGCGTTGTGTGTTAGCGCGGAATCGGTTGGTGCTCATCCTGCTAAGGACGAGCCCAGGCCTGAGCCATGTGACACCACGACCAGGCCACCCTGTGACCAGAGGACGACAACCACCACCCTTGACCCACCCTGTAAAAGAACTACGACAACGGAAACGCCATGCACTACAACTAATAAAACACCTCCCTGTGAACGATCAACTACATCCACGCCATCTTCTGACACAACCACAACAACAACACCCTGTGAAACAACAAGCACCACCACAACAACAACAACAACCACCTCTACAACCACAACAACAACAACAACCACTACTACAACAACAACGACAACAACAACACCCTGTGAAACAACGAGCACCACAACAACTACGACAACAACCACCACTACAACCACAACAACGACAACTACAACCACTACCACAACAACAACAACGACATCAACAACAACTACAACAACACCCTGTGAAACAACAAGCACCACTACAACAACCACCACTACAACAACGACAACGACAACTACAACCACCACAACAACGACATCTACTACCACTACCACCACAACAACAACAACCACTACTACAACAACAACGACAACAACAACACCCTGTGAAACAACGAGCACCACAACAACTACGACAACAACCACCACTACAACCACAACAACGACAACTACAACCACTACCACAACAACAACAACGACATCAACAACAACTACAACAACACCCTGTGAAACAACAAGCACCACTACAACAACCACCACTACAACAACGACAACTACAACAACATCCACCACAACAACGACATCTACAACCACTACCACCACAACAACAACAACCACTACTACAACAACAACGACAACAACAACACCCTGTGAAACAACGAGCACCACAACAACTACGACAACAACCACCACTACAACCACAACAACGACAACTACAACCACTACCACAACAACAACAACGACATCAACAACAACTACAACAACACCCTGTGAAACAACAAGCACCACTACAACAACCACCACTACAACAACGACAACTACAACAACATCCACCACAACAACGACATCTACAACCACTACCACCACAACAACAACAACCACTACTACAACAACACCCTGTGAAACAACGAGCACCACAACAACAACGACAACAACCACCACTACAACCACAACAACGACAACTACAACCACTACCACAACAACAACAACGACATCGACAACAACTACAACAACCACTACAACAACACCTTGTGAAACAACCACTACTACAACCACAACAACGACAACTACTACCACTACCACCACAACAACAACAACCACTACTACAACAACAACGACAACAACAACACCCTGTGAAACAACGAGCACCACAACAACTACGACAACAACCACCACTACAACCACAACAACGACAACTACAACCACTACCACAACAACAACAACGACATCAACAACAACTACAACAACACCCAATGAAACAACAAGCACCACTACAACAACCACCACTACAACAACGACAACTACAACAACAACCACCACAACAACGACATCTACAACCACTACCACCACAACAACAACAACCACTACTACAACAACAACGACAACAACAACACCCTGTGAAACAACGAGCACCACAACAACAACGACAACAACCACCACTACAACCACAACAACGACAACTACTAGCACTACCACCACAACAACGACAACTACAACCACTACCACAACGACATCAACAACAACTACAACAACCACTACAACAACACCTTGTGAAACAACCACTTCTACAACAACGACAACAACAACAACCACCACTACAACCACAACAACGACAACTACTAGCACTACCACCACAACAACGACAACTACAACCACTACCACAACGACATCAACAACAACTACAACAACCACTACAACAACACCTTGTGAAACGACCACTACTACAACAACGACAACAACAACAACCACCACTACAACCACTACAACCACAACAACGACAACTACAAGCACTACCACTACAACAACGACAACTACAACCACTACCACAACGACATCAACAACAACTACAACAACCACTACAACAACACCCTGTGAAACAACCACTACTACTACAACGACAACAACAACGACACCCTGTGAATCAACGACCACAACGACGACACCTTGTAAAACCACAACTACAACGACAAAAAGGACACCTTGTGACACAACGACTACAACAAGGAGCCCATGTACAACAACACGACCACCCCTGTACTACAACAAGGCCCCCATGTACAACAACTAGGCTCCCCTGTACTCCACCGAGGCCACCCTGTACTACAACAAGACCCCAATGTACAACAACTAGGCCACCATGTACACCACCGAAGCCACCCTGCACTACAACAAGGCCCCCATGCACAACAACAAGGCCCCCATGTACAACAACTAGGCCACCCTGTACTACAACAAGGCCCCCATGCACAACAACAAGGCCCCCATGCACAACACCGACGCCACCCTGTACGGAAACAATAACCACCCTGTGCCCCACACCAGCCCCAACTAAAGCACCGGAAAATGGCAACAACGACAACACTGGCAACAACGGCAACAACGGCAACAACGGCAACAACGGCAACAACGACAACACTGGCAACAACGGCAATACCGGCAACAACGACAACGACGGCCGGAACAACGACAAGACCGAGAAAGTGGCTCTTGTTCAGATGCTGATCTCCCGGCACGACTGTCGCGGCAAGGACGACGGCACCTATCTGGCCGACGTACGCCATTGTCGCCACTACTACGTGTGCGACAGGCAGAGATCTAGGCGCCAGAACTGTCCTCACGGACAGTGGTTCGATCGTGAGCTGAAGACTTGTCGTCAAAGCAGCGAGGTTACCAATTGCCTGGCTATGCGCAATTAGAACTTTGATATCCCGCATTGAATTGAAATGGAAATGAAAATAATCCACAATCAACTGTTCTAAAGCACCTAACCTATCTGCATGTGTATTTTCCAAATTCGTACAAGTCAAACTAGAATATTTCAATAGACCTATATTAGATTGGATTTAAAATCAATGAAAGTATAGCAATATGTGTGTATATTAATTTTCAAAGCAATAAACCATTTTTTTCATAGCCATACAAAAATGAATGTGTCGCCAATAGAATGGAATATCTTACGCTCAGCCGCGGAGGCCAACTACACTAGTGAATTACCGTACCGTACATTTAACCTGCTGCCAAAGAGAATCGGGAGCTGGTGCTATGGACCGCCGTTACTTCAGCCTCAAATACACAGACCATCAACGATTCATGAAACTAATCCAAAGAGAAGTCTATCATCGATTGTTCAACATAATTATAGAGGTGGCACAACGAAGTCAGAGGCGTTGCACCGCGATCTGTGTGTGGCAATGCAAGCGCAGCCATAAGTGCACCTTGTCAAGTGAAAGTCGTCTTATCAAGAATCGTATCTCCAAGGAGCCAAGGACAGCCGAGTAATAATTTCCTTGATCGAAGGGGAGCGGACAACTCTGGTTGTCTCTTCGGGCCCCATCCCATCACTCTCTTTTAGATGGAGCAACATACATCAGCAGCTCAGCCCCACCACAGCACAAATCTTCCAAATAAATAAGGAAACATTTCAGAAGCTTTGATTTAGTTACGCCAATCAATCAAACTATTAATAACATAAATATATTATTGCATGTATGTATGTACATATTTGTAGATAGAACACAATCGATTAAGCTGTCTAGCCGACCTCTGGTGGGACTCACTCTCCCTTGAATGGTCATCAATTTGGCCGACAGTAAAATAAGGAAAACTTTCAATCAGCCAAACAAAAATTGCGAAAAAGCAAAACAAGCTCATAAATTTGTCAACACTCTCGACGAGGGTGCCACCAGTGGAGGCCCACTAGAGTGTGCCACAGTTTGGTGCACATCTATATCCCTTTTATAGGCGTCAACTTTTCGGTCGAGGACTCGAACTCAACAACAGTGCGACAGTTGTGAGTTAGTGTCTGTGGCATTACTGTGTCAGGCTATTTATTATGAGCCGCCGTAGGGCGAACCCCTGTTCAGGAGCTCGGAAACGGGAGGCGGGAGGCGGCAGGCGGCAGGCAGTAGTTGTATTTGACAAGGCAAAGAATTTATTTGTCGATAAGCATCCATGATATTCCGCTGTGGGGTCGGGTCGGTTGGCCAATCTGAAATCTCTGAAAGTTACTAAATCAACCAGAAGAAGTGGTGCCAAATGGTTATTCATGTGCTGATGCACGTTTCAAGTGTGCTCTTTGTTTGGATTGATGTACCTTTGAACTGCGTTTGATGCCTTTTTCAAGCATATCTTGTTTAAGTTTGGCATACGCTCGATTTCGACTACAATGGGTTGTATTTAATGTCGCTTTAATATTACTTTTAAGAGCAATACATATTATTTTAGTTGTCCTACTTATACCAAATTCTGGCTACTGCTGCTGCTGTGGCGGCTACTTAAGGGGCTAGCTTGGGTGGCTTGGGTGGCTTGGGTCGCACCAGGCATTATCGCATATCCGCTTGTGCTTTATTATATATTCGTACTCGTATCGTCCTCTTCCTCTTCCTCCACTTTTCTGTCGATTTTTAGCGTGTTGCCTCTTCCATCGCTGTCGTTGCGCTTCGCCTCGCTTGTTTGCGGCATTTTGCATGCATTTTTATTTTAGTTTTGCTTTTTGTTTTTCTTGATGCTTCTTTTTTTTTTGGGTCACCAACACAAATCAAAACGTAAAGCGCCGCAGAACGGAGCAGAGTGGAGCACCGCACCGCTCTGCGGCGCTTCAGACTTTTATCATATATCACTTGGGCATTCGACGACCACCAAAAGCATACAAAAAATATCAGCAATAACGTTAAGACAAGTTTTTCGACTACGGGATACCCGCTACTCCATTTAAAAATGCATAGCACTAAGCTATAGCTACAACTAGGTGGCACATGGGTCGCAGAAATTATACAGCCCTCGAGTAATTCACAAGGACGAATTTTGGAAAGATTCCTCAATCACTTTGCAGCCGATGGCGATCAATTCATTCGTCCTCTGAGATCGAAAGCACCTCCTTCTGGCTGTGCCTGCCATGCTTGCTCACTAATCCAGTGTACCCTTGCACCCCACGAGCAGCGAGGGTACAAAGAAAGAGAGAAATTGAAACAATATGGAAGGACCGCGGCTAAGGATACCGATACCCCATTCCATTACCCACACAACGGACCAACGCAATAAAATACACAAAACTTTAGATGCAAAATGGTGGTTTGGTTCCGTTCCGTTCAACTTTTTGCAAGGACTTGCCGAGCCTTTTCGATACATTCATAGGTATGCACATTGCACACATATCCACTTTTCTACGGAGTGCAAATCGAATTGCGAGTGAATTATATTTGCACATTTGGGCAAATACTAGTCTAAAACCAGCGATCAGAACAATAGATGGAAACAAGAATCGAAGCAAGAAAAGACTCGATAAATCATGTGACGGTAGAAACCGACGGTAGACGGTAGAATTAACACCGAGTTTAAAAAAATAGAAAATAACCTACATACATACATATATCGAAGGAAAGTAAGAAAACAAAAATTAATGGCATTAATTTTAGGTGAATTTATTTACATTTCAGTGCCTTTTTCTCTAGGTGTATGTATGTGTTTCCTCGATCCTTGTTAGGATATGTATGTGAAAAAGTATGGTCCATACACACATCTCAAAGTAAGAAACTTTTTAGCTCACCAAACTACTTAAAAATAATGGTTTGCACTAATTCCGAAAATGAAAGTGCAACATTCCGCACCTCCACCCCTCAGAAATTTAGTTAGGCACTCAATAACCATGTTTAGGAGAAGCTAGAAAGCTTCGGCTTATTCTACTTTATTCTTGTTTGCGTAGACCCGTTTTGTATCTTCATTTTCAATCCATTAGAAAAGAAAACAAACGAAATGAAAACGATGTGTGTTTAAAGCTAACAAGGGCAATTTGTTTGGTGTTATTTAATTTATGGGGCGTTAAAAATCGCATTTACAATCAGGCCTCGAAACCAGGCCCCGGCTGCGGTCGCTTGGGCGCCAGTTTTTGCTGATTTTTGTGGATAGTTTGCGGCATTCATTAATAAGTATCTATAATTAACACTTACCACAGAAATCGCGGCGAACAACAAATGCGTATGTTAATCATACGCCATGCTGGTGGTCGAATGGTTTATTTATTTGGCTTCTTTCTATTGAATTTCTTAAATTTTCCAGCATGAATTGAGATTGAGTCAACGGATTATTCTGCAAAGGAGTAAAAGAGATTTTCCGTAAGTTATTCGAGAGTCTTCAGGCACCAAGATCAATAATAAAAATGAATAACTAAAGAGCGAAGGAGACCCGCGAAAGTCTGAGTTCAGAATTCCTGCCCTGGAGCTGCAGCCCCAGAGGCCGTTCCATCGTCTT
Organism: Drosophila algonquin; assembly: GCA_035041765.1. NCBI lineage: Eukaryota > Metazoa > Arthropoda > Insecta > Diptera > Drosophilidae > Drosophila > Drosophila algonquin. Next base: position 21,818 of record JAWNKY010002627.1, read on the forward strand.
CAATGGAAGGGACGGGAGACTTATGGGTCTCCAAATCCTTGGGGCCTTGGGGATGTTAGGTTAGTCTTCCTTTAGTTTTCATTGCGGGCTTTCCCCGTTTTCATTGCTGGTGTTTTTGGGTTCATTTTGCAGATTGCGCGTTGAATTTTTAATTGCGCTCGCAACAAAAAATGCACAAAATTACAACTAAACTTTAAATTAAACTTGAAAGTGCACGCACATACTCGTACACACGCCCATGGGGGTAGTTGAGAGCGAGGCGGGCAACTGTGCTGCGTTGGGCAGGGCGGGGCTCTGGCTGTGCTATGCTGTGCTAAGGGGGGTATTCAGGCCGAAAGTGCCGCACTTTATAACGAGCCCAGCTATTTCAATTATTAATTAATATCTCGCACTGGAAAATGGCGCAGACAGACCGACACACAGGCACAGGCACAGGCACCGACACACCCACACCCGTCTACATACAGTTACCGTCGAAAGTTTGCCTCCATTTGCAAGTGAAAGTTGGGCGCAAGTAAAATAGTTTTCGGAGCAATTGAAAAACGTTCAACGGAAAAAGTTTGCGGCGCTCAGTTCATTTTTCCCATTTCCCCTTCGCTGTTGTGGCAACAGCAACAGCAACAGCAACGAATATGCCCACAATTTGGGGAATGAGTATTTGAAATTTTATTCTCTCATTTCTTTGCATTTCGTTCGCATATTTTGCGAATTCAATTAAAAGCAATACCGAGAATATCAGCTGATAGCTGAAGTGCCAAAACCATCGCACTCTCAGCCCATGCCGTACCCGCAAAGTACTCGTTGGAATCGTTAGATAAATTCCATAAATGTAAGATGCACTTGTGGCAAAATAGGTTTCAAAATGAATCCCTGTTGGCCATTTCAGTTTCATTTCAAACCAGTTTCAGTCCCTCGCAGCAGGCTTAACATACTCGTCAAAATCTTTGATAAATAAATAACATATCCAAATTTCAGTGAGAGAAACACAAGTCGCAAATATCATGTACCATACTCGAAGACTGAACGAGAGAGAGCAGGCCAGGCTCAACAAGTGGCTGCAGGATCTGGACATCACTCTAAATGACCGCACCCGACGAGACATCTACAGCGATGTCCTGCCGGTGGCTCGGATATTCAGAGGAGCCACAAGCATGTGGACGTGCACTGCTACCCCCAGTCAGCAGCGTAGCACTGCGCCTCAAGAGCTGGAGAGTGTTCAATTTCAGAGTGCTGCGGAAGCTGGGACTGTGCCGAGCACCGTTCGAGCTGCAGAACCTCGCCGCCGGCAAACCAGGGGCTGTTGACCTGCTGCTATACGAACTAATGGATCGTGTGTCCGGCACAACTATTTGATCCACAACTATTTACAATTCTTGATAATATCAAGTGATGTGATGTTCAGGGAGGCGTGAAATACGTTTAGAAATAAGACTCTGCCGCAGAAGAATCCCAGCACTACAATTCGTCAAATGTGTGGCAGCCATCTACTCGTCGAAGAAATTGAATGGAAAATCATTTCCTAATTAAAAGATATTCCAAGAACCTAACCGAACCAGTTGGTAGTGGGAACAGATGTGACAAGTGTGTGTGCATATTGGCAGACACTGTGCCTAACCTTGACAGCACTGGCACACTTCCCTCCCACATGTGTGCGTGTGTCTATGCTGGTTTATAGTCGAATAGAATTGTCAGCGTGTTGGGAAATTCACATCATGTTAAAGCTTATTATCGCCAGAGAAAGAGACAGAAACAGACGGGGACGGAGACGGAGACGGAGGCAGAGACGTAGACAGAAGCGAAGCTGATGAAAGGCCGCATAAGCAGTGCAGCATAAAGGGAGGCACAACAGAACAGAACCTAAGGAAATGCTAAGAAAAGTGAAAGTGGAAAATTCTATTGCACCTTTAAGATGGTATCGGGATGGAGAGCAGGGACATGTAATAAATGAAAATAAAATCGTATAAAATACCAGCAAGGAGAGCAGTAGAACATGATAGCATGGCTACGAATACGGGATACCCATTACTTCATTCTGTCGATGGTTCTTCATAAATAGAATTAAAGCAAAAGAAAACATGACTGGTATTTCATCGTTCTGTTACTATAATAAAAGCCTGATCCAGAAGGTTTTTTGAAAGTATCTACATTGATCTGTGGATGCTGCTGTTTCTCCTTTCCGTCCGCTACTGATACTCGAATGCAGTACACCCCATCGTCTGTGGGAGTACCAGGTATGGCAAGACCAGAAGTCGGCGATGAAGAAGAGAGCTGGCAGACATGTTTGCTGCTGCAGCAGTCAGCCCCACGGCAAACACAAATTCTTCGGCAATTTATTATTAGAAAGAGGCAGACGCCACGAGGCGAGGCCAGCCAGTGCCAGGCCATAGAGTGTGAGGAGAGGGTGGGGTAGACGGAGAGGGAGAGGGAGAGCAGAACTACTCCTAGAGAAGAGAGACCGACCGACCAGCAGGAGCGGCAGAGCAGCGACTGCATTGCTCGCAGGGCCATGACAGCTGTTTATGTAGTTGTCGGCAGCAGCTACAACTACAACTACAACTACACCTAAAGCTACAGCGACAGCAGAAGCAGCAGCAGCAGCAACCACAAGAGTCGACGAGCGTCGCAAGCACGCGTCTCGGGCAGGGATTTCCAAGAAATCGACCGACTGTCTACCCTGTAGAGGTACCATTGATTACCGGAGAGCATACTGGAATGCAGGAATGGTCCCGAAGACTCGTTCTATATGCTGTGCAAAAGCATTGTGTATTCCAGTTCGCATATCCCCGCCTCCGTCGGATACCCTGCGGTCTATAAGGAGTAAATATTTGCCATGTTTATTATTATTTTAGAACAACAACATGATAGTCGTCTCCATCGGTGCAAGGGTGTGTGTGTGGGTGTGCGTGAGTGATTGGGTTGACTGGGTGGATAAGAGGAGGCCCCATGGAGGAGGAGGAGGAGGAGGAGGAGGACGGCGGTGCTGGTGGATGGCGATGGTCACACACGCGCCGCCATATGCCTCAAAGTCTCAACCACTCGGCGTGGCTATCGCAGAGACTCTGCTGCCCCGTTGCCTAGTCAATATTTCATTTGGCACTTGAACCAAATTCTTTTAGTTTTCTGCGAAGGTTGACGCTGAAGCTGAAGCTGACGTCAACGTCATCAGAGCAGCACAGCAGCAGAACAGTAGCCTCGGTGTCAATCAGTCCACCTTTAGTAATGGATTTCATGCTTATAGATTGTATATTCGTATTTTGTTTTGTAATTTAGCTAATTTAACCAACCTATGTATGTATGTACATATAACCGAAAATGCAGGAAAAGTGTCCAACAAAAGCTAAATAAATAGCAATAAAAAACGAGAAAAGCGAGACAATTTGAACAATTTCTGATGACAATGCTATCTGCAATTTCATATTGCATTTTTCGTCGCACAAAGCAGACAAATAATGGAAAATACACGCATCGCATCGCATCGCATACAGCAAAAACAGCAAAAAACAGGAACAAAGGGGAATAAAAAGAGCAAAATTTTAATTTTAAAATTAAATAAAATCATGGGAGCAGAATGTTAGCAAATTTGCAACGATGCATCGAGAGATACAACACAAACTCCGTTTGTATGCCCAGAAGGCATGCCACATTCCTACAGTATTTACCCGTACATTTGCCCGTACCAGTACCGCCCCGTCACTATGAGTAGGAGTACGAGTTCGAGTACGAGTACGAGTATATTGCTTTTATTTCTGTTTGCCTTGGGGACCTCTCTGTTCCGGAATTACTTTAATTGATCATCGCTTGTGTACGAATATTCCAATCGCTACTCTATTGTTGTGTTTCTGATTAGCTTTCAAAAAATCGTTTAGTTTCAATGACTCTCATATGTTAGGTATCTTTTCCTATGAACAGAGCCCCAATATATACTTTACAACCTTCATTATCCTTCTTTAAAGCTCACGTTGAACAATTTAAGGGGGATATCAAAAAGTAATTTGTCTTAATTTTTATCTTGTCTTGTTTCCCTTTTCATTCATTTCCCGAAACATTTACCCAAGTCTTGAACGCATAACCGCAATCAGGTCATATAGCAGCCTGTTCCTATAACAATGTGCAGATGTTCTACAATATATACATACATATATATAATATATGTATATGTGTACATATATATTTTACATGAGTATTTCCACTTTACATCTTTGCCTTTGTTGTGGCACAAATTTCTGCAGTAGCCGCAAAAAAAGGAACAGAAGCGAACAGGAAAGAAGGAAAGGAAGAATAAAAAACGTGAACTTAAACCGCAGCAAAATGGTAAAGATATACATAGGTACTCGTATGCATATAAATGTTCCATATATTAAGGATATATTCTACGGCTAAAGACTTTATAAGGCAACCATTTGAATTTATCATCACGATAAAAAAAAAAACAAATAATAAGCCGAAAATTAAATAAAAAACAGACTTAAGGCAGCCAAAAAGTGAAAGCTTTAGTTTTTATTCGCTTTCATTCATAGGCGCTCTCTTTCCTTTTCTTTGTTGAAATGGCAATGTTGGTTTTCCATTTTCATGCCATTTTGCATTTTCCTTCTTTTTTTGACTTTTTTTTTATTTATTTTTGGTCAGTTTTTTCTTTGGCGGTGGTGGTGCTGCTGCTGCTCGTAATGAAAGCGATTACAAGTCGACAGAAAAGCACAGACGATAATCAGGAGCAGAGTGGGGAGGGGGGGTCGATTCGGGTCTGGTCTGCATGGAAAAGTGCTCTGAGAAAAATAAGGAATGGAAAGAAGCCATTTCCTCTCTTTCCTCTCTCATTCTCCCTGCCCTGCCGCTTTCAGTTTGCTAAAAGTAAAGTTGTCGGGTGAATTTATGACATTTATTGAAATCGTTTTTCTCTTTTGGGATCTAGCCTCCCTCCCTTCTCCCTTCCTTCCTCTTGCCAACTTTTCTGCTCGCTCTTTTTCTGTTCTGATTAGTTATATGCGATTGCGTTGATATTGTTAGCTGCGTTGCCACCCTTTCCCATTTCCCATTTCCCCGACCCGCCCACAGCTACAATTAGTTTTACATTCCCTGGGAAATTGCTGGAAAATTTAGCACAATGCACAGGCTTTTGGGCAGAAATAAAACAAAAAAATAAATGAAAATAATGCACGAGGATGAATACGACAAACAAATAGCAAGAAATCCTCACAAATAGGAGAACCTGTTGCTTTTCCCACAAAAGAGTCAGAGGGTCAGTCGGACAGGGAGGGGGGGAAGGGAAGGCAGTTAAGCTAACCAAAAGCAGAAAATAAAGAGAAAATGCAGAAAGGAAAATCGTTAAAGGAACTTTGGGGTTAACGGCACAAAAAATACTTTTGGCTTAATTTTATTGAAATAAATGGAACCAAAAATTGAAATAAAATTAATCCCCACCAATTCAAAGAGATAAAAACAAATGGCGCTTAAATAATAAAGAGGAAGACTGCATAAAAATGGTTTTAAAAAAATACAGTACATATGTACGTATGTATATTCGGTATACAGTATATATGTATGATTAATCTGCTTTATGCTAAATACAATTTGTACGAAAAAGCAAAGTTATATAGAGCACATTTCTATATGCTTGCAGAGACCAATGCGATTTGAAGTATGTATGTATTTGTGGATCCTGGAAGATACATATGTATGTATACACAATTATTTATTTAAATAGAGTGCTTTCGGCCGCCTCTAACAGATCCTTATGACGAGCACAATAAATTCTTTTAAATTATACAAAATAATAATTTAAGAGCCATTAAATAATTGAAATAAATTAAAGTCGAATCATAAATTCCATAAATCCAAAGACCCCCAAAATATGTAGTTCATGGGGCTTTCGGGTGCCGTTGTCCCTTTTAAAAGTATTGCAAAAGAACAAGCCAAATGATAATTGAAGAAAAACTTTACCGCAAACATTTTGTTTGCCTTGCACAAATTTTTTGAGGGCAAAACAACCACAAGAAGAGGAAAATTTAATGAGAAAAAGAGCGGAAAATGGAAAACAAGACGAATAAGAAATCGACGATGGCGCAAAAAGTGCGTATATTCGACAGCCTTGAGCCACATACATACATATGTATGTACATATGTACATATGTGGGGCCCAACGGCTTGGGATTGGGCGGAGAGACCCGCCGCCACAGACAAGTCGAACCAGATGAACATAATGCCAAACTTTGGCATCCGATGAAAGAGAAGAATATACAAGGGAAACAGGGAAAGATAGAGAGAGAGAGAGAGTAGTGGTAGTCGAGAGAATTCACTGAGGCAGCGACAAAATAAGCAAAACTTAACAAAACTTATTGTGGGAATTGTCACTGGGTCGACTAGAGGTGTGCTCTTTAAGAAGATCTGTAAAGATATCAAAGATATCGGATCAAAACTATAATAGGCTACAAGTCGAAGCTTGTAATTTTGATCAATATTAGGCCCAATAGGTGTTTATTACTTTTCAAATTAAATATCAATTAAATACCTATATTTTTCAGCCTCTGAGAGGCTTGCCAATATAAATCATAGTTAATATGATAGATTATCATCTACATATGGAAACCATTGTTTAGCAATCAATCCCAGCATAAGGGAAAGTTTAAAAAGTTCAAAAAGAAAATTTTTGAGTAGTCGTCGAGTTTTGATAATTAATAAGATTCGGTTTTGAAAAATTCTTGTCAAGTTTAGGAGCCATTTTTCGAATGAAAATTATTTTTGAACGACTGGCATTAGTGCATACAGTGACTCATAAAATGACGCATTCATCGCAGACCACCGTCTGGTGAGGCTAAGCAGCCTGCCCAGGAAAATTCTTTAGTATTCTTTAGCAGATATTTTTTGAATCTTAAGAGAAGTCTGCTTCTGGTCTTCTGTGGTGTACATAGAGTGTTTCAAGACTGGTATCAGAATATTTTAAGATTATGTCAATCGTGAAAACCACTATACCCTCAACCGCTGAATGCGTTCTGGGGTTCGGCTCTGGCAAATCGAAGGAAAACCTTCGTCAAACTTGCCGCTATCAAATTTTGTTGTTTGCTGAGAGGCGAATCTTTTTCAATAACAGCAAAAACACCGCGCCTATTACGCATGTGTAATAATTTTCATTTTCATTTTCCCGAATTTGTTCCTTTCTTCCATTTCAATTTTTTCTTTTTCGATCACAGCTGTGTCAGACAAGCGGTTTGGGGCGGGGAACAATTTTGATGGCAGCCGTTTAATTTTTGCTTCTGTTTTTGTTGCTGCCTTTTATTAATGAATTTTCTCTCGATTCTTTTCTTTGGCTTTTCTATCCTCTGCTGCTTCGCTGTGTCGTCTATTTTATGTGTTTCTTTTCCGTTCATTCTGTTCTTGTTTTTTACTATTTGGGCTACGTCTAAAAATATGTCTGCCAATTCGCTAAGTGGCCCCAAACTTGTCTATATGGGATACAGTGCAAACTGGCTAAAACGAATACAAACAATAGATATATCCAGCAACAAAATTGATGTTTTATCTAAAAAATACAGCAACTTTTTGCAAATCTTAATATTTATGACATCCGAAAGGAAAATCTGTAGCCTAGACTTGATGTTTACTGTACAATTGAGAGGAAAACCAATATTCATCATAAGAAGTGTATAAACTAAATACCCCATCGAGTGTTCAAAAATAAGTTAAGGCATTTTTCCATAAAATATGGAAAAAAGCTAGCAGAAATATGTATGTATGTATGTATGTGAAGAAACAAATCAAAGAAATACAGACATAAATACATGGTGGACCCGTTGCTCTTCTCTCCTTTCCCTAGGGCTTAGCTGCAAGAAGTTTTGTTCCGGAGAATTTTAATTCAAATTCAAACTAAACTTAAACTCATTAAAACTACATTTTCGGGGACAAGGCTTAAGCTCATTAAATGCAGATTTTATTCTGCTTCAAAAAGTGCTACGTTTTTTTATGCCCCACTTTAAAACTTGACATTGTTGTTGCTTACTCTGGAGATTTTTATTATTATTCCATATTTAGCTGAATTTATTGCACATTTGTTTTCTTTTGAGATGTTTTTCCATTCTGTTATGCTTTGGTATGCGATATTTCTGTGTAAACTAATTAATGTTTCGACACAATATTGGTTTTCGGTGCTAGAAAAAACGTACGACATTCACACTCACAGATTTTTTTCCTTTAAATTTCAGCCTTTTTAATTGGCCATCAAATATGTATGTTGTCTCTATTAACACATTAGTTTTTATAAATTTTTCATTTATTGAATTAATGATTTCCTAAAACCAATTTAATTGAAATTCAAATATGTACATTTTTTATTTATGAATACTAATATTTTTGTATACTTTTTCTCTTTGTTCTTCAGATTTCTTTGAAATGTTGTTGTTGCATTTCTCGAAGTATATTTCTTAATTTTTGGCGCGCGTTTCTCCCCAGCCGGCACATTGCCCCACACTTTTAACACTTTCGAATTTCCACAGACAAAAAATTACAACAAAAACGATTTGAACTTAACCGAAATTATAACCTATACGTATATCCATATATATTATTTATCCAAAGTAATATCTTGAGCAGCGCTTTTCACTAGAGTTTTATTTTGATTTTGTGGCCGAGCCGCGAACGCGAAGTTTTTGTTATGCTGTTTCTCTGTTGTTTGTGCAACGTGATTGGGGCACGCGAACCGCTCGACTCGACTCGTCTCGTCTCGTCTCGATTCGACTCGACGTGTCCGTGCACGTGGCCAGCTCGACGTAGACTGAAAGCTAAGGCGTAACGGTATCTCTGGAATGTGGCACCGCGCTGCATCGAGTCTGTTACTCGACTGTTGCTACTGCTACCGCGGCCGTTGATGCTGCCGCTGCTGATGTTGCTTCCACAGCCACAGCCTCATCCTCTTCCCTTGTCCCTACCCCCCAGCGGTGGCTGCTTCGGAATCTATCTGCTATCACTCAATTCTGAGTGAGTACAAAAGCCGACCCGAGCGACACGAGCGCCAGCCGAATGATTGTTTCGGCTGTTACCGACTATTTTTAACTCGCACGAAATTGCCCCTTACACCGAGAGGGACTCCTCCATTGAGACGCAGAGTGCGTGAATGTAGGGTGAGGCATTCTCCAGAGCGCTCCTGAGTCGGTTTACTTGCGTGACACAAGGAATTTGTATGAATTTATAAGGAAGTGAGTTCAATAAAAGAAATTCGACTTCAGTTTCGTGTTCAGATATGCCAAAAATCAAACCAAAACAAAAATAGTCCTATTTCCTTTATGGGAAATGGGATCTCTGATAGATTAAACAAAAGGTTGCAGCTTATTGTTTGCTCTACAACAACAACAAAGGCAATCAACCATCATAGCAAACTGTGCAGCATGGATGGAGTACCCAATGTCCTGAGCACAGAGAGACATTTTTGACCACTCGTAGGGACACCGTTCTAATCAACACATCCCTATGCCCATGCCCTAGCAAATGCCACCAGAATATCACGGCTCAGGCTAAATGCATATCCGAGCCCTCGACTGCTACGCCGGAAACTCCGTCATGACTATGATATGCCCTTGTTAATACGTGATCATCACTGATTTCATTAGAAATCAAAGAGCATTATGGAGGAGGGGTGAATGGATGTATTAAGTGATATATCTTTTGTGAAAACCATCTAATTCAGTGGCGGGAAAAATCAATCTACCTTAAAAGCTTAACTCCTTCAATTCCATTCGAATAGTTGTATTCCCGAAAGTGAAAGACACAGTGGCACAGTGGACCAGGCCATCACCTCATTCAAATACACCCTGCCCACTGAGCGAGAGAGAACATTCGTGGGAGAACAAGTTTTGAGTGAGTTGTAGATTTTTTTCGACTCATTTCCGTAGTCACTTCCGGCGTCTTCCTGGCCCAAGGAAGTTGTAACCCCACTGACAACGACAACAAAATCCGTATTTTTTCTTCCTTCTTTTCATTGCAATAGATTTTTCCTTGTTTTTTATTTGGGAAGGGACATGTCAAATGACATTCTAGGATCACAGTCTGAAGAAAACATTTTGAAATATGTTTGGAATGCATTTTCCTGTTGCTGCTTTCTCTTTGGTGGGGGTTTTCCTTTGTTTACCTTTTTTATTCAGAAAATTTCACAGATTTTAGACCAGAAACTACAGCGGCAGTAGTAAAGGAAGATATTTAAACAATTATGTATGTGTATTTTTCGGATGGGAAAATGTGTGAAAATGACAAAGCGATATGTACATATGTATGTTGTGTTTCATAATTCAGATATTAAAGAGGTGTTGGAAGAAACCACAATTATTTACATTCTGAGCTAACAAAATATTTTCAATTTCCAAAGGAATGCACTTGAGTTTCTAAATAGAAAATATTCAAAGGAGTTTGTACCTTGGTATTTGAGGAATTTACATGCTACGATAATTCTATAAATTGCTACATTTAATGGATTCAGATATTTGCTATGCTGAAAACATTCATATCAAACATCCTTATAGCACCTAATTATCCTTGTCTAACAAGTACATATCCCTTCATTCTGCAAAGTAACAATCGCAAATAAGAAATGTGTTTCTCCTCGACGAGTAAAAACCCACATAAAAGAAACTTTAGGACTGCGTTTTTGCATCGGGACTCGGGACAACTGAGACCAGACCAAAAGCCGCATTGTATGGCCACTGAATGGTAGATACTGGTATACGGAGGGGGGCACAACCAGTGGGACATAGAGAGATAGGGAGAAAGAGGGAAAGAGGGCTGGTGGGGCGACAGGAGAGGAGAGGAGACATTCTTTTGCTTCAATTTTTCTGTTCTATTTTGCGTCTTGCAAAGGCCACAGGGCAACAACAGCACAGGCAACAAATGCGGTCAAAGGTCGCTATAGTTACAACCAAATGAGTAGGAGGCCAAGAAGATGAAAATGCTACACCCACAACAACGGAGTAGCAACAACAACAGCAACAATATAGTAGTATACAACTTGTGGCAGCTGTTGCTTGCTTCAATAAGAAATAATTTTGTTCCTCCTCCTCCCACTGCAGCAGGGTCCTGGTCCTGGTCCTCTGCTATGTGTGTATGTGGGCTTGTGCTTTATTATTTGCCTTTCGAATCCAATGTGTATAATTCCTCTGAGTGTGGCGAGTAGCTATGTTCGAGCCATAATCGTAATGACAAGGATGTGTACGATAACGAGTATATAACCCAAAGGACGGACAGACGGACGGACAGACGGACGGACGGCATGCAGCCCAAGAAGAGCTTCAAGTTGGACTCCAACTTTCGTTGCTCCACTACGTAATTTATTCGCAATCATTGCTGTTAAGTGTCAGTCCAGCACTGCAATTATTAATCAGGATTCTCCAAGGATTAAAGGACTCGGAAATAATCCCCACACCAGACACGACCCTAATTATATAGTGCGGAGAGAAGGCACATGCAAATTCAATCCGAGCATCTTTTTCTTTTCCCCGCCATGTCCGTTCCTTTGGCCGTAAAAGCGTCCGTAGTCCGTAGTCCGTATACGTATTTGCGGACACTCCGTTAATATTCATTTCTGTATCCTCATCCGCGTCTACGTAGACTCTCCGAAAATAGTACCTAATTTATTTGAATGCATACTTTTCGATGTGGGTTTCTGTGTACAAAGATGCCTGTTGTATAGTTCCTCTATAACTATATTATTCCAATTGCCCCTAAATAGTCACATCTATATCTATTTCCGTTCAATTGTTCCCCCATCGCTTATCTTCACTGAGAGATTACGCTAAGAATTAAGTAAGTCCTCAAGCTAATAGCATTACAAGCCTCAATCCAGATCCCAAAGTTAAACCAACAAACAAAAATGTTCGCAGATTTCTCGATGAAACTTTTTACAGGGAAATTTTTTGTTTGTTTTCGTTGGGCGGCTAACCGAAAAAACTTTTGCCTTTTATAGAGCGATAAAATTGTATGCAAAATTTATGTACATATGTATAATTAAAATTCTATTTCTGATAATTGGTAAACTCGAGACTCATTCTCCCCGTTAACCACCATATTCTAATTTCTCTCAAAAGTTTCCCACAAAAAAAAACCAGAGAAACCGTAAAACCGAAAGAGGACACTCGCCTCGCATAATGCCATCTATCCTACATATGTACATATACACACACACAGACACAGACACCCAGAGACTCACCTGGACACTAACACACGGGAAATTGTGAACTGCTTAACTGAAGCATTTTCCAGCTTATGCAATGAAAGCAATGGGCACCTGTCGATGGAAATCCTATGGTGAGGTTCGCACAGAACGGGCCCACAGAGAAAGAGAGATAGAGAGAGAGAGAGAGAGAGAGAGAGAGAGCGATAGAGAGTAACAGGGGCATGGCTTTGGAGGAGAAGATTGAAGTGGAGTAAAACGTTGCAACTGACGCAAAACTCTATTATGTTTGCTGAACATGACCGGCGGCCTATTAAAACAACAATGCCAACTACTGTCACATCGAACACCCTCCCTCCTCCGTAGCACATTCCACCCACGCCCACGCCCCCGTACACTCTGGCTCCACCACCCTGGGAAAACTCTGAACTGTTCATTTTTCAGTGGCCCTCTCCCTTCCCTCTCTCGCCACTCGGGCTGGCATGTTCCAAATGAACTCTGGCACAATTAAACACCTGAAAATGTTACACCACAAATGTGGAAGGACAAATACATGGAAGGGACGGTTATTTTTGGGAGATCCCATTTAACAAAAGTTGTATATTTTAACACACACAAATAAATGAAAGTAAAAGTAATTCCATTCTTATCCAGTGAAGAGTAGTCAGATCTTCGATAGATCTATTCCACAATCTGTGCTCCAAAGATCACCCTTTAAGCCAAGATTGTTTCGCAGTCGGAAATACCAGATGTGCCTACAAATGCTGTACGATCGTTCTATCAGATGTCCGTTCCAGAAGTCCCAAAGCTACAGAGATGATGTCGCAAAATAGGACTCTGGATATGTTCCAAAACACGTTTAATCAATCCATCAAATTGGCCTTTCAACCACCATTCCTTAAATGACTCTCAGGATTTCGAGGAACGCCACCGAGAGGTGATGAATGCGATGAATGAATTGTTATAGAAACGAGACGGAGTTTTGTTTTCGATGGGGAAAATCCAACAAAATCCAAATGTCTATGTTGTAAGAAGTTAAATGGTAACTAAACGGAGAACTGGCTTAAGTTTGCGACATTGAGCCATGATCTATAAACGGAATTCAGCAATGAGTAGCGGAAAATCAAACGGAAGCGGAAAATTGTCTTCCTTATAGTCCTTATATCGGACAGACAGATATCGACTATATCTGCTCGACTATTGCTGCAGATCAAAGATATATATACATATACTTTACGGGGTCGGAATTTAAGTGAGCTCGTCAATCCTTCATCGTTCGATCAACTGCACCCGAAACTACGCCTTCCGTTCCATCGTCAATAACCTTCATAAGCGAATCGTACAAGTCCTTCTGCTCGGCGGTAATTATTGCGGTCCACCCAGTATTATGCACAACTGCTATAAAATTGTATCAAAGCAAAGCCATAGCCAAAGTATCTCACATATTTGTCTAGATAATTAAATTAATTTTCTTGCACAACAAATTTAGGATAGCGTGTGCCCCTCTCTCGACCGCTCGATCAGCCTCAGTGCTGGCATAGAAACTTCTCCAAGTGATGGCACTAGATGGTCGTCAGAGCATTCCACTCGAATCGCGGATTCATCGAGTGCGTCACTGGCAGGCACTCGGACTCCACCAGCTTCCAGACGCCATCCACCTGCTCCACGGTGGCCAGACTGCAGTAGGGGATCTTGTGCATAACCTTAACCAACTGTTTGGTGCTCCGCGGAGCCCCACCAGTCAACTGGCGCGAGCAAGTGTCCAGTGTCGTTGCATGGGCCACCAGAAGGATGCTGCCAGCTGAAAGAAAATTCGATCGAAAATGATCATACTTGGAAACATCAAGTATGGGGAATGGTACACACTCGTGCGCTTAAGCAGCTGCAGCAGAAGTTCGTAGTTACGGGTGTAAGCCTGCTCTGTGGACTGCTTAAAACTGCCAGCCAGCTCCAGCGGGGGCTGAACGGGCTCGTACTCCAAATCGATGTTGTACTTGGCCTCAGTCAATTCATTTTTGGTCAGCCAATCGGGAAAACCGCTGTCGTGCCAGGCGACCCACTCAAACAGGCCCGGCTCCAGCTTGATCTTTTGCCGTCCGGCTCCGGCTCTGTCCTGCTGAAGGGCCTCCAGGACACTGGTGCAGGTCTGTATGCAGCGGTACGCGGGAGAGCAGTAGACATGATCGACTTGTACGTGAGCCTCCAGCAATGCCTGGCCGATGAGGTTTGCCTGGAACACACCCACATTGGTCAGCGGCGAGTCGTTCTCCCAACCCTTGGGGCTGTTCATGCGACGTGGCAGAGTCTTGGGCATATTGAGGTCCTTCCTCGAGTAATTACCAAGCTTATCGAAGTTGTAGGGTATCCAAGTGCCGAATGTAAAGTCCACTCGCTCTCCATGCCGCAAGATGTACACTTTGCGCCTTTTCGTCTGCGAGCCAGAGGCATCCATCGAGCACGGATGCATCGAGTGGGCCGAGTCGGAAATCGACATGGGACATGTGCGGAATGGGCTGGTTGCGCAAGTTTCACCAATGCCAGTTCCAGGCTGGGTTCTCGACACTGTTCTCGACGCTCTGAACGGACTATTCGAACGAGGAGTCCTCAATAATCTCGGAATGTGTTGGCCCAACGCAGAGTACAAAAAACGAGTGAGAAATAAGTACATCTTTTACAAAGAAATAGTGATTATAGAGAGATTAGTGATCATTCTCTAAATACAGCTACGTAATGTACAGCAGAATGCCGTGGGTGGCATAAACTATAAGACATATACTCAAGGTGTTCTTTAGAGATACAAAATACCTCCCGGTTGAGGTATTGTTCTGTAATATTCTACACGATTCGAAGGATATGAATATAATAGATATATTAATATGATAAAAGAGCACAATTAAAGATTGTTCTGACTACAATTTCTATAATTTGTCAACAATATTAAGATATCCACCCCTCCAAATGCAATGTTTGCACATTTACAGAGCCCAAGCAAAATAAACCCAGAGAAAGTAAGTTGGTGGGAAAGAAAATATTTCGTAACCAATTTACGTTCGGAAAATTTACGTTATGGAGTATGCTGAGGGGCTGAATGTGGGGCTCTAGTATATAGTTCGAAATAACTCAAGATTCCCACTTGATGGCACCATGCCACAATGAGGCTTATACATATATTCTATAAATATCTTTTCCAAAAAGGCTTCAGCTAAATATCTGCAACGATTCTCGGATTATTGTTGAGTTAACTACATACATATATTGGGGTGAAAGAGAATGAATTTAATTGCTGGATAAATCATAATTGTCTGATGCTTTTACTCCATTTAAAACGCTTTAGTTTTTCATCGAGTTTCCGAAAACAGATGAAAGAGAAATTTAAGTGGCTGAATTTATCCATAAAACAAAACAATTTAACAAAGCCAAAGCTGCGGAACTGTGCCATATATTATATCATGGCGTGGATATTTTTAAAGGCTGTTTTTTTTAACGCAAACATTAGCAACGAGAGCAACATTGGGCAAGCTATGAGTCAGCAGCAGCAGCAAAAGTAGCAAAACGGAAAACAGCAGCAACACTTTTGTGGGGAATCCCACTATCCTGGCGTTGAGATAGAGTGAGAGAGAGAGGTGAGCGCGCAAAGTAAAATAAAAATTTGTATGGAATTGAAAAATTCATAACACGAAAGCCGTGAATAAAAGACAAGCAACAACAATTTAAGCCAGAAACCAAAACCAGCAACAGACACAGAAACAGACACAACATTCAGCAACCAACGGCAGCAACCATGGGAACATGCAACAGCAACCACAACAGCAACAGCAGCAACAACAACAACAACAACAATGGCAGTACGAGTAGCATCAGAGCGGCATGAGCGGCAAGAGCAGCAGGTGGCATAAAACATGTCAGAAAAGGACTTTTGCATGTGTCCTGCCCCATTTGAATGTTGTCGGGGGGCTAAAGCGGGAAAAGTGTTGCCAAATGAGGAAAAGCACGAACACCAAGGAAAATAAAAAGGAGAGCCTATTTTCGGAAACCGAAGCAATTGATACCCTTTGATCTGAAGTACTAAGGCAACAGTAAGTTTATTCATATACAATGTAGTTTCACATCCCATAAAAGCAGACTGGAATGCCCATATAAGTATGCTATAGCTCAAGCCTTCGCTTAAAATAAATCAACTCTTAGTTAGGGTATACACGTAAAGCAACTGACAAAAGGCTTACAGCCAGAGTTGCCACCTGAGCGTGGGGCCAAAATCAAAACAAAAAGCAAAAACAAGAGGGTACTGGAAAACAAAAACCAAATAAAAACAAACCAAAGAAAGCAGAAGCCGGCGAAACAAACGAAACAAAACAAAACAAAGTAAGCTTGGAATAAGTATGGCAGCCAGCAGCATCCAAATATTATTATGCACATTTAAAATTTATTAATAAATGCAACACATGTTAGTTTCCTCTTTGGTAATAGTCGCGGAACTAAAGAGATTACACTGAATGGGATTTTGACACATCGAGGGTGGAGTTTGAAGTTCTGATCGGTCAAGTATTGCAACTTGTAGGCTTTTATTGGATTAGATATTGGTCTGCATTGCAGTCAGTTGAAAGTCTTAGAAAAATAGAATTTTTAACTTAAAATGTTTACCTCTTCGAGAGCTTTGAAAGACTAAGTCTCTATGCTCTATGGGTGCTGCAAATGTTGGTGTTAGCCAATATTGGAATTTTAGGAATTGCTAATTACAGAAAATAAGTTAAGCCACATCGCACGTTGAAATAACTAAACGCATTCGAATTCTAATCAAATTTGATTTCCATTTGAATATTAAAATGAAATGAAATACCCGCTTATCCGGATCCTTTGCCATGGGTACTAGAAATTGGAAAAATTATGAATAAATAAGCAAATGGGAAATCAAACCAAAACTCACAGAAAAAGGCCTGCCCCAAAAAGATTTCTCAGTTAATTTTCCAATGCTTGCCGAGCGGAAACCGTAAACCGAACTGAAAATTTTTAGACTGGCAATAAATCTAATTGGCAAATGGCAGGGAGAAATGCCGAAAATCCAGCAAAAATATCAAATGGAATGAATTAAATAAACTGTGCAAATCTCACCTGAGGTTAGGAGCTGCCCTGCGGATGCCGCTTCTGGCGCTTCTGCTGCCCCTCCTGTTTGCTGCTATTGATGTTGCTGCAGATGTTACACCAACAACATGAGAAACCAACAAATTGGTCCCAATTCGCTACCGATGACATACCAACGCAAGGATACCCTCTAATCATTTAACAAAGAAACAATTTTTTCTTTTATGATTAATAACTTTAACTAGCTTTACCTTTAAAACACATTCTGTTGCATAAATAGAGAGAAAACACTCAAAGACCTCCAGAGACCATGCTCAATGTATCATTAAAGTGTAGCTTCACTCACGGACTTCGCTAGATCTGTTATTGATATAATATGATATATATGTATATTTCCTATCTTCAAGAGTACTTATGCACAAGACAGCCTCGTACTCACCCCGTAATCGGTATGAAGAAACCAAAATTGAAAGTATCAGAGAAAGACAAGTGTAGCGGACAATCGCAAATAACCGCAATGGACAGGAGAAAGCAGCCACTGACAGAAACGAAGACCAAACTGCTCAGACACTGTGTCAACAATGTCTGAGGAATTGTCAGGAACCGCAAAATGGTGTTGTTGCTAATGTTGTTGCCCGGACCCGGGCCCGGGTGCCAGGTCCATGCCAGATGACAATGTCAACCAGGAGGCACTGCGATGGATACACAGGATGGCAGTGGGAACAGGACACAGGACGAACAGAACATCCCCGAACAGAACGGAACGGAACGGAGAAACGGAACCAACAGCAACAGGATGGTGTGTGGACAATTTGTGGTTGAAAATTTGTGTGATTTTTTTGTTACATTTTATTGTTATCATTTCTATAGCATACATACATATGTACATGCATTCCACTGTACATATGTACATACATATGCACATATGAGCCATTCACAATACAAAATATATTTTTGCTAACTGGCGGAGCAGGAGGTACATACTCGTACAGATGGAAATGGAGATGGATGGATGGACGTATCCTCTGCATTCTGTGCGACTAGAAAATCTGTCAACGAGTTTAAGGTTGCCACAGCGAAACACTTGAAAGTAGTCACTCATTCAGAGACACACATGTTCGCCCGGTTTGTGGGTATTTGTCGCGGGAATAATGACTTGTCATACTATTCATTAGCTGATGGAAAACATTCCGTGGAATGGGAAATATAATCGTATTAAAACTGAACTAATCAATGGCACACGATTCTATCTAGTTTGATTCTACCTACACTTTCAGTTTCGGGGATTAGGTCATTCAGGGAGTCTATCTGCATAGATATGTACATATGTACATATGTACATATGTATGTCAGAGCCAGACAAATCTGGCAGCAAAAAGGGTTTCAAATACTGCAGAAGAATTATATACATATATTATATGTATATATTTATTTAGTAACTATAACCAAAACCATTATAGGAGCGGTTTATACACATAACAAACGAAAAAAAACGAATACAATTGCATTCAAAGATTTTGCGGTTATGTGAGTACATACATATGTATGAATACATATGTAAGTACAGATGTGCATATATGAACGCTTTCTTTTTTACACAGATGTATTTAAATATATATAATTAAGAATGTTATATTGCCAGCCGTTTTCCTTATTTCCTTCCCATTGTCCCGCAACTTTTCGCCACATCAACCGAACAATTGCAATTGTCATTCAATCATTGGCTTCCTCACACACACACACAAACGCACACAAACACAGAGATGACCGCTGCGGTTTGATTGTTTGAATGCGTGGACCTACTCCCTCCCCACACAGTCTCGTCCTGGTATTTTCATTGCCCAGCTCCACCCACCAGGCTTTTCATGCTTTTGCGCCCACTCAGTGGCTTTTGGCAGGGCGTTGAAAATGAATGTAGAAATATTTTAATTGAATTGTCACCGCGATTTTATTATTCTTGGTGTCCTTTCGTGCTGCCAGTTGCCAATTGCCAATGGCCACTGTAATTTTTATTTGCTGTAGCCACCAATCTAACGCATCCCACTTTGAAAAGAACTCTGGCCTCTCCTTTGCACGTCCACCCCTTGTCGAGTACTTTTTTCATTTCATTATTTTGAGTTACATATAAACACCTTTTGTGTGTAATATTTGATGTTGAAAGCTGTAACTGGCTGCCGGATGCACTGTGCGCCCAGGGACTCTGCCAATAATAACGGGCCTGTTAATGACACCCGACAATTGGCCAATTATAGAGGCAAGGGGAGGCACTGCTGGTGTGGTTTGGTTTGGTGTGGTTGGGTGCGGCCCTATCCGCTTAAACCGAGGAATTTCAACCGCACAAGGGTATTGCGTTGAGGAATGCCTAAGGAATCCGCAAACCAACCGCACTCTTCTCCGCGCTCTCTCTCTCTCTCTCTTTCTCTCTCTCTCTCGCTTTTCATGGGAACATCGGCCATGATTTTCACTTTTCAACTGAATTTTACAATCCTTTGGAATCATCCTGCCCAAAATCTAAGCAGAAGAAAGATGCGAGAAAAAATGTACCAAAACAATTTCCTCCAGATGCAAATGAATATGTCGGAGGGAGAATCAAACACCTGCTAAACACCCTTCCATGCGGTAATTGTATGCGTGTATGCATGTAGGTGTATGTAGGTGTCTGTGGGTGTGCACATAACCTTATATCCCCTTTTGGAAATTTCGATTACCAAGCGGATATGGCGGCATTGCCATGATAAGTAAACTTTGCCGATGTCGAGATGCCTTCGCTAGCCCAACACCCTGCGCCCAGCGTCCTGATTTTCTTTTGCTGCTTTCCCTTCTGCCCTGTGCCCCACCCACTCCCCACCCTTGGCTACCTTGCTACCTTTCCACCATCAATCTCGCTTTCACGCCCCTATTTCCCTGTTTCGGCATTGCAGAATTCCAAGCCGCTCAGCGCTTTTCAATTACACCAAATTGCCCAACAAAAAAAAGAAAAAGGAAACGTCGAGCAGGAAAAAGGTTTATGAATGCGCCAGCTTAAACGGTTATACCCCCCGCCACTGTTATTACAGGGTAGCAGAGACTATAGCCGACTATTCAGATGAACAAAAGGTGCAGCAGGAGATGGATACTCAGAGAGAGAGAGAGAGACTCAAAGGACGTCAAAGGCCTAAAAGTCTTGGGTCTTCGTCCGCTCGGTGCGAGCGAACGTAGCTAGTGAGTCGGGGGTTGGTGCACGAGAGAAGCGAGTGTGCAGGGCACTCGAAGGATCTTACTATTTGTATGGTGTCCTACCTCCAGTGATTTGCCAGGGGTGTGGAGCGCGCCCGGTCGCATGCCCGGTACGTTCTTTGCATATCCCTTGGTCCCTTGCTTTCTGCGGGTAGTTAAACAGTTAAGCAAACACTCGAAACGGACAGGGAGGTGGTACTTCCAGCATTCGCATATAATTGCAGTGAATTATTTTAGCTGGCGCAATATTTCTAGCAGCTCTCTACTCTCTTCACCCTCGCAGTGTGTCCTTCTGCCTTTCTCTGGAGCTCACGCTTTCTCTGTATTTTCGTCCTGCTGTTTGGTCGGTCGGTCGTGCTCTTGGCGCACAGCGTGTGCTCATCAAATCCTGCTGCTAATCTTCTGGCAGGCAGGTGGCGAGGCTAAATAAACAAACAAACAATTACAACCGAAATGCAAAAGAAGAATGGAATGGAAAGAAAGGGAAAAGAAAGGAATGGAGAGGAGAGGATGGAGAGATACAGTGCAAGAGAGACTGGGGGCAAAGGACGGAACCAAGGAGACAACTGGTGATGTGACATAACATCAATACTTCGTGCGTGCTCTTGAAATCCTCGGGCATATCATTAAGACCCACACAGCAATCGAATAGAAGCTTAAGATACGCCCGAATATCCTAACCTAAGATCGAACTCCTTCAATCCTATTATAACTAGAAGATACGAGTATGGTAACCTCGATCTTACTAGATAATTATTTACTAATGGTTCGAGAAACTTCACTCGCAACGGGTGTCCGAAATGCTTCATTACTACTTCCGCAAAGGTTTCTAAATATATAAAAATACCTTTAGGATACTACAGTCTATAAATATACATACATATGTACGTACATCGTGATAAATCCGTATAAAGGTCGAAGCTTCTTGATTTTCTGGGCCTGGACGTTTTCGTGCTCCCTTCGTTCCGTTCCATTTCGTTTCGTTTCGTGACTTTAAGTTCGCGTGTATCCGCGGGTATAAGAACGAACCCCTGCCCGAGCCCATCTCATCTCCCATCAGCATCCGCAGAGAACCTCAAGCGTTGTCATCATTTTGCAAGCCCCAACAATGAGCTGCCTTAAGATGTTTAAGCCTTGTTTTTACTTCAATTTCGGGCTGGATGAGTTTTTGCGGTTGACGTGCAAATAAAAATAACATTTACAATAACAGCAACGGTAATCTCTCTCACTGTTTCTTTCTCTCTCGCACACACACACACACACACACACTTGTATAATTATATCAGCTCTGAGTCTGTCTCTTTCTCTGCCTCTGTCATGCCTTTGGCTTACAATTTTTGGCGTTAAGCCGCCAGTCAAACATCCAGGCAGCAGGCACCCAGGCATCCAGCCAGAGTTGTCGAGCTGCTTGTTGGGAATCCCCTTCCGGCTTATCCTTATTGCTTAGCACTCTTCCCCTAGCCGTGTCATCCCTTCCCCTGCCACAGCTGCAGCAGCAGCGACTACCCCCACCCACTCGCTTGGCAGCGAGTGGTTGTGTAATTAAATTCCATCAGTGGGAGTCCCGACAAGTTCGTTTTCACTGCGATTAAATGGCAATTGTTTTGTTTGTGTCTTGGGTGCTTATGACACCTAGCCAGAGACAACAATTACATAAATGATTTTCAAAGAACGCACGCCATTTTCACTTTCACTTTCACTTTTGCTTGAAATCATTAACTCTCATGCCAGGCATAGGCATACTACCTAAATTTGAAGGAGAGTAAAGGGTGGTTTGTCGTTGAAGTACATGTTTGGATGTGTTCCCTGCTTTACTCTCCGACTCACTGTGTTTTGCCATTCGTTGAAAGCATAGAGAGGCGGGATACCGAGTGGATAAGGCTCTCGTTGCTTGGACTCCACTGAGCATCGGTCTCGTCTCGCTTTGCAAAGATCTTGCTGCGGTTACAGCGAGAATTGGAGTAGAGACTGCCACGCTTTGGGCGGGAAAGAAGTTCTATAGGGTCTATGATTTCTGGATTTTCAGAACTGTTAAGCATTTATTTTTGAAGTTCTTATTAACGGTTAAGGCCAAAACAATAGATATTTTTTATGTTTGAAATAGGACTTTTGATATCAGTGTCCTTGTGTACAAAAATACATATTTGTGTATGTATACAACTTTTCAATTCTTCTTAGGTCCTTTATCTGTCATTTAATAGCAGGGCCCATGTTAATGAGGCCAGCTCCTTTAAGTCCAGTAAGTCGGCTGCCTCAAACAGTTCCGAGAGAGTTTTCCGATCCTCATCGAAGAATTTTTTGTACCACAATTTGCTTTCGTTATCAGTGATTTCGGACTGGCCTATATTCTCATGGTAGTATGACCACAGTATCATCTTACGCAAAATTAAAGATCTCACATTCTCAAAGTAAAAATGCGTATTATTATTTCGCAGTCGCCCTTCTCCTACTAGGCGTCTGGCGACTTTCTTGTCAACAAGAATGACTTCTCCCTCGGAGGACAGCAGCTCGACTCTCACCACCTGCTTCTTCTCTGCCCTGAAACCGAAATGCACACAACATTAAAACGTGACGTCACACGCGAACAGTCAGTTGCAGTTGCAGTGGCAGTTGCAGTTGCAGACGCGCCAAGCTCACATTGCATTTCCACACATTTTCTCTTCGATAAAATTATATTTGACAGGCACTTACTCACATTTTGCTTATGATAATTTCCAAAGACGCGAATCCAGCTAATAAATTATTTATTATCCAGCTATAGACTGGCACTGTCGAGCGTTATACTCGGCTTTTGGTTTTGTGGTTTTTTTTCGAAACTGTCGAAATCAAGACATCAGACGGAATGATCTTGGATTACTTATTTGGGTCAGCTGTTTGCTGTCACTAGTGATGATAACTGACCCAATAGACAGGTATGTCAAAGCAAGTGCTGTAAAGCGCCAAAACAATCGAACAACCGAACAGACGCACCTGTGTTCGAAATGAACGAAACATTTGATCTCACCACCGGCCAGTGCCTCGAGCGGAGTGTAGTGTAACACGGATAAAAATGTACTACAAATTTTAAACTTGATATTTTTTTCAATGTATAACTAGTTCTCTCTCACACGAATCCTACGCGAAAAGTGAATATTTCCCAAGCGAGATCCGTTGGGTTGCATCGACAGTTGCTTTTGATCAAAAACTGGCCTACTGTAGTTAGTTGGTTCTGGTAGTCGAGTACAAATCATCCTTACAGATGACTGTACGTACACCTGTCAAAGTAGTAGGCCTTTCAGCTATCATGAAATAGAAGAGACACTTCGTGTCCGTCCGTCGACGTTAAAACATCTTAAAAATTAAAAAAAAACAGATACAACTCATTGCAAGTTTATTTCCTTGCGAGCACTCAATTCGCTCCACCAGAGGTCAAATACCAAAAAATAAAGCAGAAGATGTTCCATTGATATCCAGGATGGACTCGTCCACATCCGCATCCAGCAGCGCCATGGTAGGGAAATTTTGACCACTGCAGTGCACACTGTCTGGAACTTGTCACAGGAGTACGAACTCAAGAGTCTTAAGTCTACAATATCTACAATAAATCTGAAATAGTTCTTCAATCCATCTGCAAGAGCTACACTCAAAAGAGTCCTACAAAAATTTCTACAAAGAATTCACATTATACATATGTATGTATATATGTATGTATATTATATACCGCACATCGAATTGAAGATTAGTTGCCATTACTCACCTCCGCCACCTGAGTCATTGCTTTCATTACATTGTAATATAATTTTTCGCCAAATATTCAATCAAACAATCAATGTTTCCGAATAAATTCATTGCGGTGCTACGAATAAGAAACAGACTATGCACCCAGTGTGCAGATTCGAAATACGACGGAAGGAAGGAAGCAAGGAAGGAATGAAAGGGCATCCGTACAAGTGAGAAACAGACAGTCATCCAGAGGAGCAGCGGGAGACGGATTTGGTGGGAATTCGGCAACGGCAAGAACGAGAGAAGATCAACTGAAGATGGCCAGACCAAGAAATATTTCATACCCCCAAGCAGACATTGCACAATTAAACTTATTTGAAAAGTTTGACTTGTTTTGTTCCTCATTTATGCAACCGTGCAACCTCAATGTGCGCCACAGCGACACGTGGCAGGGTGCAGATATTTTATTAATAACATATGTACATATGTATGTATGTAGAATTTCATATTTAAAAACATTTGTTAAATTTTTGGATTGAGCTTAGTTTGTTTATGTTATGAGCTTTTCCATACCGATTTTCTTTTTCTTCATAGTATCGCTGGATCAATACAAAAAATTAACAAAAAGACAACCAAATTGTTCACTCATTGTTATTGACTTCGTTTTGCTTTAACAGTAATTTAAAATTGTTTGCTCTTTCCGCTTGAATTCCGGCCATACTCCACCCACTCCACCCACAGCACCAGAACTCTGTCGGTCGCTCATTTCCAGGTCGACTCTGAATGGACTCTGAAGGAGAGACACAGCCACACAGTCCCATTTAATATATATATGTATATGCTTTTCTGCTGCCGCAAAAACAGTTAGCATGGACCGGAAGTGACGATGAATGTGGTTGAAAGAGGGTGGGGCGGGTATGGTATGGTGGGCTGGTTTGGATTCGTGGTTGAGTTGTGTGCGTGCAATTTTAAATATTGAATCTTTAGTTCAATATAATCAGACTTGTAATGGCCTTCACGCTCCGATTCGCAGTCAATGGCATAGTAACACAAATACAGGCAAGGCATACACATGTAAGCCTACCAATGCGTGTGCGTATCTGTGTGAGTGTGTGTGTGTGTGTGTGTGTACGTTAAGTATGTGCAAACAGCTGTCGCGTGTCACCGGCTGCCGTTCGCTGAAACGGAAACGGAAATTACGTGCACGATGGCAGCAACAAACTGGAACGTGTGCAGCAGCAGGAACCAAGAGAATGGGACAGACATCCAGACATCCAGACAGACAGACTGACTGGCTATATGGCATGGGTGATGGCAGAGGGAAAGCAATCGGTCGGCATCATCAGGCCATTTAATGGAACCGGCAATCCATCGATGATGATGATGGGGATGATTCCTCTCCATTCCCATTCCCATCTTCATCTCAACTCACAATCTTTCTGTCTTGAAGCTGCTGAAAAATCGCAGGGCAACATGCGAAGTAATCAACAGACAGCACCAATCTCCAACCACCCAACCACCCCACTCCCATCCCTCTTTGGCTGTTGCGCTCCAGTTGAGCTTTAATTAAATCGCAAAAGACGCGCCACACATAATGAACATCATCATTTATCAGTTTACTATGTACATACATATGCACATATATTTATTGGATACAGTATATCTACATATTTATGCCAACCCTTTCATATACATATTTTCATAGTGGCGATTTTCTTATTGTATATAAATATAACTATAACTAAGATGCGATATAAATCTCAAGTAGATTCTTAAATCTATAAAAGTCGTTTAGTATTTAGTTATACATTTTATTTTAATTTAATAGCACTACGTTTGTAGACAGCCAAAGGGAGTAACCATTTAGTTGATAAACTTGTCTATCAATTAGAAAATTCTATTGAAATGCTCGCACAATTAGTCTTTGCTTAAGTTCAAGCTAGTAGTATCTTATTCTAAAGTATACATATTCTGTTAAACATGGCTTAAGCCCTGGCTTAATTTCCCCCTACTTTTCCCATTACTTCTGGTAATCTTCGGGCTATTTTTAGTTAAGTTGTGGCTGTAATTTCTGTCTGGGTGTAATTCGTGTTTGGCTCATTTATGCAAAAGACTTATCAGAGTTTACCTGGCAATATCCCGTCTATTCCGTATATTACTTTTAGTCCCCGACTAAAATGGAATTTAAGTTACCTTTTGTTTGGGATAATTTAAATTCCATTTAATGCCATGGAGATTATCAACAATCTCCGGTAGAAAGTATTTTGCAGTATATTCCCAAAAAAAGACACCCACTGCGGGGGCGGGGCCAAGGGATAGGGATTGTAAAGAACGAGTGAGAACAATGAGTAAATATTGTTATTTTGCATTATTCAGTAATTTACGAGCGCCCGCTTCCGGCAACAGTTCTCGCCAGGGCACCTGGACCCAAAAAGAACATCGCCTCGCGCTGGCACTATTCTGAGCTACGGAGCTGTAGTCGAAGCTGTTGCCTTTAACTGAAACGGTTAATGCAAATGACACAGGCCAGCAGTTGCTGGCGATGGAGCTGAAGCTGAAGCTGGAGCTCATCTTAAGCAAATGAACAAAGGGAGGGTGGGCGGTCGGCCGCCATGACCATGGGCCATGACTATGGGCCAAAGGGTCGTATGAGTAATTTGGAAATAGCAAGCAATTAATTTGAACTCAGAGCTGGAGCTGGGGCTGGAGCTGAAGTTGAAGCTCAAGCTCAAGCTGAGTTGCGCTGAGCTTGCTCGCATAGCGGGCCATTTAATTGTATCATAAAACACGCGATGCCAGCATAAAAACCTCTGCTCCCTCAACCTCTCCTATCTCGCTGCCGACTCCATTATGCCATTACATTGGGGCATTGGGGCATTGGGGCAGAGTGTTAATGCGGAAAAACAATCGAAGGGAAAACAACAAACACTTACCAAAAACGTAAGAGGAAATAGCTAGCGTCGGTGGCCGAAGTGTTAGATACCCTTGCAGATCTACCGTTTCTACCTATATTTGTACATACATATATGATGTTCGGTTTAAATATATTCAATATCTCACATATGTACATACATAAATTACACTAAACTCATCCGTTGCACGTTCTATTACACTGCGTACAGCTTCCAAATGTAACCCATAGGAAAATCCCTGTACTCTTTTGAAGGGCATACAAGAAAGGCGACAACAAACTACTCCAACAACTCCCACTGCCCATCGATGAGTCTCGGGCGTGGTCCAATAATTTATGTATAAAATTGAATCTCCCTTTTTTCTGCTTTTGATTCGAATAAAACGGGAGCTTGGCACAATGGGTCCACAATTGATGCGGGGCAATAAATTCAATTGGGAGTATAACAGAGAACTATTCAGAAAATAAGTGATAAATGTAATTCTCCAATAATTTGCATATTTACACATACATACAATATAAGTACTTATATTTATTTTCATTTAATTGAACGCTGGCTGGGCATTTTCACAACAATCTTCTTAAAAAGAAAGAACATATTAAATAAAATCATTCGTAAATTTTGATTTAAAAATAATTGGATATTCAATTGGATCCACCAATTTCAACCAATAAAATTGTGGCCCACTGTACGCTCGAGCAGGGCTAAGTTTAATGGATTTTCTTTGGACAAATGACAGAAGATACATTAGGTTGAGTGGGGAAAGGAGCTAAACTGTGTTAACAGCATCAATAAATGTTGAACTCTCGCATAACCACTTTCGACTTGAGTCCTTCAAGCTCATTCCCAAGCCCCTCTGGGTCAGAGCCATGGGCCAGTGCAGGCCACTTCAATTTCTTGTAATTTATATTACACTTTTTGACTTCTACTTACCTCCCCCCCCTTCCAGCTGGCAACTCAGTTTGCCCCATCTTAGCGAGCTATTCCTGTCATCGTTCGTTGACCATTTTCATTTGGTCTGCTGCTGCTGCTGCTGCTGCTGCTCCTGGCCAACACTAATTAACCGACTTTGAAAAAGTAATTAAGTCATTTGTCTGCACAACCCAGATGGGCACCGGCCCTGTCCTGCTCTGCCCTGCCCTGCCCTGGCTCGCCCTTTCCTTCCCCACTTGACTGATTGTGGCCTAAGAATAGATAATTTCACAAAGACCATTTAGTCACTTAAGACACTCAAAACGGTTCTTGGGAAAAGTTCAATCAATCAATCCATCCATCGAAGAGTGCACAACAGAACCAGAAGAAAAAGCCATCTGAAACGTGTTCATATAAATAGTTGCCTTGCGATATTCTCTTTTTCGTAATAACAGATTTAGGTCAGCAATGCTACCGGCTTTTTATACAAAGTACATCGATTTTTGCTCCGAGAACCTTCTCCGGAGAGTTGCTTTGTGTTGAAAATGGCTGTATGGCCTTTAATGAAATCCAGGCAGCAGCCCAACCATAACGGAATTCTAATCTAAGGAGACAAGTTGTGGACTTATTGTTGCTTCACGTTGCAAGTAGCAGAGGCATTCTGAAATTAAGGTCTGCATAATAATGGTTGGTAACTTATATATAGGTAGT
>JAWNKY010002630.1:0-112645 GCA_035041765.1 Drosophila algonquin
CGCCTAAACGATCTTCAATCGGAAGCCAATTTGAGCGGCGACTTTATGTCTATATGTACATATGAATGTACATACATACATATGTATGTTTACGGCGTCGGCAGAGCATTCTTGCTTTGTTCGCCATGCATTTGCTATTTTATATTGTTACAATTGTGCGGAAAGAGTTGGAAGCGAAAATTCAGTAATTTTGTGAAAAATATCTATATTAACAATTTGTTATCAGCCTTATATGGGTCCCGGGCCATCGGGACATCGAAGGAAACTGTATTGCAGACGAGCTGGCCAGACTGGGCACTACAATCCCCCTTCTCCAAGAAAAGGAGGATACTCGTATGCCGATGGCCACATGTAGGCTCATAATAAAGGAGCAATATAAACAACGCAATATAAACAACGTTGTCGTATAACTCGGCAAACATGGCCAACCATAGATAGGAAGCGCACCTCTGAGCTATGCAAGCTCGGCAGACGAAGATGCAGCGCAGTCATACGCTCCCTAACGGGGCACTGGTTAATAGGTACCCATGCTAATAGACTGGGCGCCCCATACAATGATTTTTGCCGTAGCTGCAGAGACGAGGAAGCTCTCAGCAGAAGAAGGCTACAGCACTTGTGCTCGCCCTTCATTTCAGACATTTCGGTAATGTCCACCATATGTCCCAGAAAGATAGCTAACTTCATAAAAGCTGCAGGCTGGGACAACTGTTGACCTTAGGTCTCACAATGCGAGAAGGGGTAGATTCCCCAGCGGTATCACAACGGGCTAGTGAGTCGGGCAGCCGCTGTAACCTAACCTAACCTACATGACAACTACACGGCAACTACACATTTGCT
Organism: Drosophila algonquin; assembly: GCA_035041765.1. Taxonomy (NCBI): domain Eukaryota; kingdom Metazoa; phylum Arthropoda; class Insecta; order Diptera; family Drosophilidae; genus Drosophila; species Drosophila algonquin. The sequence goes on from JAWNKY010002630.1 coordinate 838, forward strand.
ACACATCGAAAACATTTTTCGGAGTATGTACCGACCTATTGTATACCCTATTACTGAAAATGAAAACGACCTGCTGGAATGGTTTTTATATTTTATTTATAGATGCTCCTATAGAGTTCTTCCTCAAAGCACGATGTATTTAGCAGCGTTTGTTGGGCTACAGTGGTCAGCGACCTCCGAGAAGAACTGTTGTTAAATCTGTGCCTATGGATAGCCATGGAAAGGCTGAAATCAAAATACTGTTGCAAGAGTACAGTACGCCCTCCAATTCCAATCCCATTAAATAAATACACAATTATATCATATGCGGTTTTGTAGTTTTGATTTTAGTGTTTTCTGGTTTCAGTCTTGTGATTACAAATTTGTGTATATACATTTTCTGGTGGAAGAATCAGACACTTGTGGTCGTCAATAGGCCCCCAGCTTTCGGAACAGGTTTAAAGCCATTGAAATTGACAATTTTTCTTCTTCTATCCCTTGAGGAATGCGAGCCAGTCTCGTGGAGCGCTTGAGGCCATTCTCCAATAGTTGGCGCGCCCACAAGTTTGGCCACGATGTTAAAATCTCTAATCGGATGGCACTACGCGCCTATGGATTCTGCACAAGAGTCTGGTTTTTCAATGATTGTGGAGCTGGGAGGGTCGGTGCCGGCTGGAGATGCGCGGCAACGACGAGACCCAGCTCGCATGTGTGTGTGTGTGAATGGGAATGACGTGCCAAATGCTTGCCGCAGGATCGCAGGGGTTAAAGCCCAGAACCCGTAATCCTGAATTTGGCAACTTTAGCGTGCCAACCGCACGAATGGCGAATCGGGAGCCATCGTAGTGCGATGTACAAAGCTGATCATATTTTGACAATATCAAAAAATTGATTTGGTTTCAAATTTCCGGGGAAATTTGTAGTTTTGCCCTGATCGTGCCCGCTGTAGCTCCTGTCGCACCAGTAGCATCGCCTCTGGCAGCAACCACATACCAGACGCAGCCGAGGCCACGTCCAGCACGGAGTCGCTACCCTGGGCTAGCGACAGCCACGTGCAAAAGGATCTAAGCGAGCATTTACAGGGCGGGGGGTTTGTTGCCACCTTCACCAAGGACCAAGCACAGACCCAAAGCAATCCAAACAACGGCTAAAACGGTGGCCCCTGTAGTGTGGTGTATACATTGGTCACCATTTACGCCATGTATACGTTGCCTCTTCGCTGACTGGCACAAGGTCAAGGCGGCGGTTACTACCAAAGGGGGACGAGATCAGATCCCGCAACATCTATTCGGGGCTTCGGTCGCGTTGCAATTGCAGGGCCAAAGCCAGGTGTAGATGCTCAGGGCTCCGCCTTGGACATCCAACCAGCGTTTGGCCATGAATTACATCTGCGATTCAAAACATACAAACTCCAGACGAAATGCGTGATCCTTTTCCATCCTCCCCTGGCAGCGCTCTAGTTTGGTTCTAGTTTCTAGTTTAAAAACAAGTGTTCGAAATTAATTTCGAGAGTTCAAGAGTTGGCGTTCGGCGCCAAAACAGCCGCAGGGCAGCGTGAAAGTGAATATTCTGAGACGGCGCCATTCATGGTACGGGAAAGGTTCTCGAAGGGATTGCAGTGGCCATCACTTGTTGGCCGCAATCGCTAAAAGACCAAACCCGTTACAAAAATAGCGGAAGTGTTGAGAGAGGGGGAAGCTTTCCTCTGCTTACCGGCACGCCGTTTGATTGAGAGTGTGTGGGTGTGTGTGTGTGACAGTGAAAGAGTTGAATTAGTTAAGAGCGTTCTCTACTTTTGGAACTGCTTCTTCTCCTTCGCTGTCGCTGTTGTTGGGGCATGATGGCACTCTCAGAGCGCAGGGCGGCCAGCGTGGCGGTGAAAAGTTCTCCGGTGTGCTGGGGGTGGGGGCGGCATGTTGCAGCCGGTGATGATGTTACTCCGTCGTCGCCCCCACAATAATGCGTGTGTTGTCTGGCTTATTCCTCGTCGTGTTCCTCGTCGCGGGTCTTCTTGCGCTTGCGACAAACATCGAACGTGTGGCCCCTGAAGTTGCAGTAGGTGCAGCGGGTGGTGCGGCGGGAACCGCGTGGGTTCTTGGTCGCCGCCAGATCGTCGTCCTCCTGGGTGTTGTGCTCGATGATGCGGCCCTGCTCCAGCAGTTCCTTGAACGTCTTCACGCTCTGGCGGGTGATGTGTTTGCGGTACTTGATGTTCAGCAGGCCATATAAGAAGTCCATCTCGGTCTCCTCGTTGTGGCGATCGGCTGGCAGCTGGGCGAGCAGGGCACGCTTGTGGACCAGGAAGGAATCGATCGGATCGAAATCCTCCTGCTTCTTCTGGAATATCTCCATGTATACCTGGTAGGCGGGCTTGGTGGGCGAGAAGTGCTCGCGGATCAGCCCGATGACGTCGTTCCAGGTGACGACCTCCTTGCGAACGCCCTGCCACCAGGTGGACGCCAGTCCGTAGAACAACAGGGACAGACCCTTCAGAGCGTTCTCGTCGCTAATGCACTCTAGCTCTTTGTAGGTGACAATGTTGGAAATGAACGCCTCGACCTCATCGTAATCGCGTGCTCCGCCAAAGCGATGGGTGCAGGCAGCGAAGCTGCCCTTTGCCTTGGGATTAGATCCCTCTGCTCCAGCGGCAGCGCCACTCACGCCTGAAGCACGCACGGCTGCGATGAGCTCTTGTAGCTGTTCCTGGGTCATCTGTATGGTCTGCGCCATTTTGTTCTATTCCACGTTACTTTGGTGAGGAAATAAGCGAAAGCACGTTGGTTGTTAATTTATTTTGTTCTTGAGTTGCGATGGACGGCGCACAAAGCCAGTGGAGCTGTAGCGAATGTTGCCGTTGTGACTAAGTTCAGCCGTTTTTTGGGACCTATTATATAGCAGACCGTGGTGAAATAAAAGCTCAGCCGACAGAGAGGAGAGCATGGGTCACGGTATACTAATAATTAGTGTACACTGGCATGGGTGATGATTCATACACTACACTGACTAGTGGCGTTTTTAAGCCGGTTTTTGTTTAATACACATACATATGTATGTATGATTGTGTGTATGTATGCATATACAATGTGTATGGATTTATAGTAAATATGTGAATGCAGTCTTCGATTATTTGGAGACGAAATTAGCTGCAGCTCTACTACATATACTATATTTGTACAGCTTGAAATGCAGTTGCACGCATTTGTGAAATTCGTTCTATGAATAATCTTTTTTCTTGTACAGCCTATAAATACTAAAGAAATACGAAACATTCGTACATATGCATATGGTAATACATTTAAAGACTGCACTATATGGCAAACGACGATGATCTAAGACGTAAGGTTGTATTTTTATCAACTTTTTCCAGTTTCGGTAATTATGCCAGCAGACTTTCCAATTAGTTTAATGTATTTTTAGTGTTAACACCACCTATCGCTATATGTTCCATATAATATAACCTGATAAAAAAAAAGAGATAGGAGAAGTAAACCCCCCACTTAGGTAGAAGAGAAGAAGAACATTACTCCCACATTTCGAACAAACAAGAGAGGGAGAGCGAGAGCGAGAGCGATAAAGCTCCCCTCGAAAGAAGGTCAACATGGTACAACTTTTGAAGGTATGGACAACTCAAAAATAACCCAGGTGGCCACAACTTAGGCCATCAAAGAGTGGGATGTCAGTTCCTATATAGCAATACCATGCCATGTTCGAAATTCACAAAAGCTCTCTCTTGGGAGCAATATAATTTCACAAGAGAAAAAGCTGAGTTGGCGAAAACAAAACCGCAGTTGCTCCACCGGATGCGTTCTCATCCGCCGTTTGTTTATTTATTCTTAGTTTTCTGTCGAACTGGGGTAGAAAAGATTAAATTTGGGGACAAAATGACGCAGATGTCGGATGAACAATTCCGCATACTCATCGAAACAATACGCGCCCTGGCGCCCATCAAAGACGAAGAGCCCCAATCGAAGGGGAGCTTCAGCAACTGCCCCGTCCGCTTCAGTGGGCAGCGTGATCACGATGCCGTTGATGAGTTTATAACGGCGGTGGAGACGTACAAGGAGGTGGAGGGCATCAGTGATCGGGACGCCCTGAAGGGGCTGCCGTTGCTGTTTAACAACATCGCCGTTGTCTGGTGGAAGGGGGTGCGTCGAGATGCCAAAACATGGCAGGATGCCATGCAGTTGCTGCGGGACCACTTTTCGCCCACCAAGCCCTCCTATCAAATCTACATGGAGATTTTTGAGACGAAACAGGCCGGAGGTGAAGTCATCGATTCCTTTATTTGCAAGCAGCGCGCGCTCTTGGCCAAGCTTCCAGACGGCCGGCACGACGAGGAAACAGAGCTGGACTTCATCTACGGCTTGATGCAGCCCAAGTATAGGGAGAGTATTCCAAGGCATGAAATTAAGACTTTTCGGGATTTATTGGACCGGGGACGCACTGTAGAGCGCACCAGACACTAATGAATGTTTTAGATACATAGTTGTAAATAGCAAATATAACGTAAGACAATAAATAAAGATGCATAAATGCATGTTAATTCTTCTGTATCTTAATTCTTGATTTAGAGGTAACCTTTCCGCCACCCGCTGTTCGGTCCATGGATATAGTAACATATGTATTGACTGCTTTGTTAGTTCTTAATTAAAAAGTTGATGAAAGAGTGCCGTATACATCGACGACGGCTCGATTAATGCCGTAAGCAAACCAGTTACTTCGAAATAGATAATCCCCATGAGGAAAGGGTAGAACTTCAGTAAACTGCTGATTGATGAAGTTGATAGAAACCTTATCCACGACAAGATCGTGCTGCAAAGAAAGGAAAAAGGTACGAGTATAAGTATATTAAAGTAAGTAAGTATATTTCGACTTACATCGAAGGGACAGGTGTGATTCATATTGGAGTAGGTCCTAAACAGATCATGAAAATAGGCAACGACGGGATTTGACTTTCGATTGCTGAGGAATTTACAGGCATCCACAGTAACATTATAGAGAAATGGCTTGTAGCCACTGAAACGCTTGAGCAGGCTAACGTTAACCTAAAATGATTTGTATAATCATATGTTATATGTTGTTCCACCAATTGCGTCAAAATATACACACTTTGATTTTAGTGACAGGAACTTTATACAAATTCACCTTCAGAGATAAGTACTTGTAGCTCCGATTCACCGATTTTAAATGGTAATACTCAAAATCATCGAATTCCTTATCCAATGAAGTGCACTTAATGTTCGTAAACTCCACCTTCGGAGTGATCTAAAATATTGAATCATTATCTACACGAATCTCAGTTTGGATTAAAGGCATACACACTCCCTTGACTATTTGTAGGAACACTATCAGTTGAAGCAGAAGAGTGTACGTGGAGCTCATTTTGAAAAGCAGTGAAACAATATGTGTTTAGGATACAGCAGAAGGGATATTATGCTTCGTTTGGAGCAAATCAAATGATGAAAGTCAGTACAAATGAGCAAATAATAAGCTTTTAATTCTGATCGTTACGGTCAGTTTGGGTTGATGAAAGAAATATACAATAATTGAAGAATTGCTCATTTAAGCTATTATTTGATCTAATCTAAATATTTAAAAGTCACAAAGGACTACAATTTAAAGGTCTTTTCAAGGGGAACCGGCTCTATAATTATAAATAACGCCTCATTGTGTCTGAAATGTTCAATATTTGAACTTACGAAACGACGAAACGGGCGTTTTGAACCTTTACATCCACTGTTAAACGAATCTAAATAGTGCTGTTGGGCACAGTTATGGTTGGTTCATTAGTATATTTCGTAAATAACACGGTATTTTGTGTATTTATGGTATTTTAAATACCTTAGGCTTGGCTATAGAGAGGTAGGGACAACAGGCAATGAAAATCGCAAGACCCATATGAACCTCACCTCACCTGATAACCTACTTTGATCTACTGTATAAAGATTTCATTGCTGTGTAGTTACCACGTAAAAAGTAAGTGTTCTCATGGAATGTTAGACAATTGGGTGCATTTTACCTTGCATGCGTTGAATTTTCTGGTCCTTTTTGCCTGTTGTCCATACCCTCTTTTTGCTTAAGGGATCATTTTATAAACTACACTTCTACAGAGGGGCATAAGGGAATTGATTAATTGTTGGATTAACGAACGCAATAACTGATTTTTATAAACTTGTTTGTATATTTAGTAGGTATGCCAAAATTATCTCCACATTTTTAAGCTATAGCAATGAAATTTTTTAGGTTATGCATTAATTAAATTAAATTTTTTAATTTTTAATTAAATGCATTCATAAGTCAAAGGCATTTCAATACGAGAAAAATGCATTACTACTTAGCTATGAAAACAGTATTTTAACATTAATTCAGAAGTAGAGTAGGGTATAAAAAATGCCAAAATGTGTAGTTACCGTGTAGTTGCCATGTAAGAAGAGGGACCTATGTGTTAACCTTTCTTGTTTCCTTGGTCACACTGTATTACATTTTTGTTCGAGGTCCGTGCAATTTGCGATTTTATTTTATTTTGTTTTTTTCCGGCTTCCAGAGGAAATTGCCGCTGGGAGCGGCTCAAAGATTTGAGGCGTCTGTGAAAATGATTTTGAACACACTCAATGATGATAAAATATGGATTCCCTGCAATTTCAGATTGCGGTCGAGTCTTGGCGACAGCTTCAGTGTTTTCCTATGAGAAATCGCTGCGCACTTAGCAGACATAATGACCACGAGCAGCGAGGATGTGTTGCTGCAGATGGGCGAGGTGCGCTATAAGAAGGGTGATGGGACCCTGTACGTGATGAACGAGCGTCTGGCTTGGATGGCCGAGCACCGAGACACGGTGACCGTATCTCACCGCTATGCTGATATCAAAAGTATGCTCGACCAGATCGTTTGATGCCAGAGAAACTAAACTCTGCCGTTCTCCCTCTCACCCGTGCAGCACAGAAAATTTCGCCCGAAGGCAAGCCAAAGGTGCAGTTACAGGTGGTGCTCCACGATGGCAACACCTCGACTTTTCACTTTGTCAATCGCCAGGGCATGCCGGCAATGCTGGCCGATCGCGATAAAGTCAAGGAGTTGCTCCAGCAACTTCTGCCTAACTTCAAGCGCAAGGTAGACAAAGATCTAGAGGACAAGAATCGCATCCTTATGGAGAATCCCAACTTGCTGCAGCTGTACAAAGATTTGGTGATTACAAAAGTCCTCACCAGCGATGAGTTTTGGTCAACGCATGCCAAAGACCATGCGCTCAAAAAAATGGGCAAGTTCCAGGAAATCGGTGAGTGACAGGGCAGGCCTTTAATGCTTAAATATTTCAGATGCTCACGATTGTTGGGTTTCTCCTGTAGGTGTATCTGGCGCGTTTCTGGCTGACATTAAGCCACAAACGGATGGATGCAACGGCCTGAAGTACAACCTTACCTCCGATGTTATACACTGCATTTTTAAGACATATCCCGCCGTCAAGCGCAAGCACATGGAGAACGTGCCGAACAAAATGCCCGAGTCGGAGTTCTGGACAAAATTCTTCCAATCCCATTACTTTCATCGCGATCGCCTCACAGCTGGCACAAAAGACATATTCACAGAATGCGGCAAGATCGATGATCAGGCTCTCAAGGCTGCGGTGCAAAAGGGAGCTGGGGATCCCTTTCTGGATTTGAAAAAATTCGAAGATGTTCCGCTGGAGGAGGGCTTTGGCAGCGTGCCCGGCGATCGCAATGTCGTTAATAGCGGCAACATTGTTCACCAGAACATGATCAAAAGGTTCAACCAGCATTCCATCATGGTACTCAAGACTTGTGCCAATATAAATTCGGGACCCTCTTCTATGACCAACGGCACCAACAAGGCCACTGGACCAGTATCGCAATCCGCCTACACGAACGGACTTAATGGAAAGGCCACAGCAACAGCGACAGCCACAAATTCACAACCCACCGATACAGTGGACACTGATGAGCCAAATTCGAAGAAACAGCGATTGATTGAAAAGATTCACTACGATGACCTGGGCGATCCTTTAACGGAAGTCAACGAAGACTCGTCCAATGGCGACGGGGGCCAGCCTAAACTGTTTGAGCTCTCAAAGGTGGAGCGCTACCTCAACGGACCCGTTCAGCACGGTCTGTACGAAAGCCACAGCGAAAAGTTTAGCCTGGAGGATGTGCAGTACAAACTGGTACGCAACTCGGAGTCCTGGCTGAATCGCAGTGTGCAGCGCGGTGTCATCTGCCCGAAGGCCGCCGTAAATGCTCTCGGAGAGCTAAGTCCAGGCGGTACCTTAATGCGTGGCTTCCAAGAGCAGTCGGCAGGACGTAAGTTGCAGTGAATTTTCAATTGATTTGATTTGTGATTCATGAAGTCATTGATTCTATCTTTTGGACAGAGTTGGTGCCTAGTGACTTCCAGCGAGAATTGCGCCATTTGTATCTTTCGCTGTCGGAGCTGTTGAAACATTTCTGGAACTGTTTCCCACCCACCACAGAAGAGCTGGAGACGAAGCTTCAGCGCATGCATGACACCCTACAACGTTTCAAAATGGCCAAACTGGTTCCATTTGAGGTACGCTTTTCGTTGCTCTGGGTCGATCGAATCATCTATGACATGCTCCCTTGACTTTTCCACAGGATCGTGCCATGCATGAGCTGTCGCCGCTGCGTTCCTCACTCACTCAGCACATGAACCAGCTGCTGCGCACTGCCAACTCCAAGTTCGTCACCTGGAAGGAGCGCAAGCTGCGCAACAACAGATAGCAGGAACCCGCCGTGGGTGAACACGAGCTTCTGCCACTCACCTCACAAACAATTATTATAGAATAAGAGTATAGCCATAAGTCAGCGGAACCCATTGGAATAAATCATTATTTGCATCTAAATAGGAGCATGTGTCATGAGTCTGTCAAACTCGCCAAAAAGTTTAGCTTCGTTGCTGGCTCTTTTCAATTAGCAAAGTTATCAACCCATACAAGTGGTAATTTTTATCTTTTTCTGTTCCTACGCTACGCAGTTACTGCAGGGACTTTGAACTACAGACTTTAAAATACGATGATAAAGGTGGCCAATCAAATTCATTGGATCTTCATTTTAATTTGGGCATTTTATAAAGTGTAATCTTGAACAGCTTTAATTTCTGATTTCCCCCAGAAACTTGCAAGACAAATGCCCAAATATTTCGCCGATTAAATGGACTTTTGGGCAACGGAGTGTATATCGTATACACGTGAGCCAGACAGCAGTTAGCAAATAAAATATTTGAATGCTAACCAAGCGAAGCGATAGATATTTTTAGAATCACGCTCCGAGAGGGTTTCCTCGCTTGCAGACCCTAATGCATGTGTTCGCCAACGTCAGACGATCCTGACTTACATATAAAGCGAAGGGGGAGCGTAGTACGTGATATTGTAACCCTACGAAATGAAAGACTAGATGTTCGAGTGTTCGGTTACAGTTTGAACTGATTTAAACCAATTCGAGCTGACCCAAATTCATTATCTCAATTCTGGATTTTAATTAACAGCTTCTTGGCCACGCACCTTTCTTGGCTGCTTCTGTCCAGCGCGGCCTGCCAGTCGAATTTAGAAGTTGAAAAGCCGAGCATCGAACATGAGATGCCATTTGATGTTGGGTGCTACAAACAGATCTTTGAATTTTCCGCAATGGGTGTGGCTGTATATGGTGTGGTCCATACTGGCCTGGAAATTTGTGAACTCTGCTCTATTATTCACCACAAATTCAGAATTTGGGGTAATTTTGCCTCATTGCATGGCCTTTTTTCGTAGGTGAATAAATCGGTTACCGTTTCGCAGATATTTATGGCTATATCGGTGCCCATAGGCTTGCCGCATAGGAATGTGTTCTTGTCGTACAATTACGAGTTTAATTACTACCAGCCAGAGCATGTCTACAAGTATCCGCCCATTCTGGTGAGTATTTGCAGTGCTGTGCTGGTTCGTGTCGTGAGTCTTTTGTTTAATGCGTACCAACTCCATTCCTAGATGGGCGACTATCAGGACTCCTATCTGACATATCCCACCTCGGGCCGTGGGGACAACGGCAGGCATTGCCAGAACTGCACTGAGCGGAGGGATCTGGATGGTGACACCAACAGCAACCCCAACAGCAACTCAACAACGGAATCGGAATCGGAATCGACATCAACGTCACGTGGAAAACGTTCCTTGTCGTTGATGAGTCGCTCCATATTCTATACAATGCTAAGGGACAAGCTGAAAAGGTGCGAACCGTAGCATCTTGTGATATTTCTAATGTTAATCGCTTTCCCTCTCCAGATCGGGCTACCCAGCCGATGCCTGTCTGCTGCGCATGATATGCGAGACGAATGCCTCGCAGTTGGGCGAGGTCAACGGCTTCTTGGGCAACCTAATCCACATCATATTCACGTAAGCTGAGACCCCAAAGAAATCTTCACACCATTCTCAATAATTCCCTGATGCAGTCCAAGCAGCTCTAAGGATGAGCATCTTCCCGATGAGTTCTACCAGGCTGAGTGGGATGGTCGCCATCATCGCGAATGCTCCGGCTATACAACCAGTTGTGAGGCTAACATCTTAGACATGATCTCAGTGCCCGTGGAGCAGGCTCTGAGAGACATTGTAAGTGGGCGTAGAAGAAAATAAACTCGAGTACCGTCTGAATAGTCTTTCTCTCTATCTCTCTCTCTCGCTGGGTGGGGGGCTTACTTATCCAATTAGCGAACACTCTTTCCGAAGTACAACGAATTTGCTGTGAAGTACCCAGCGCCAATTGTCGGTTGGAGGGTCCGTTCAGTTACTGGTTGAACACCGTGGAGATCTATCGTGCGTTTCCGGTAAACGAAAATGGTTTCAATGGGAGCTCGGGCTCTTCTTGGGATGGTTACCCTGTTCGTAACTGTCTTGGATCTAGCGGACACCCATGTGGCATTCACATCTTCCAGTACCCATGGCGTGAGTGCATCCATAAATAGGTGGCATCAATGGTTTCAATTGGACGTTCTTTACCCTCAGATCTTTGCGGCCCTGGCCGTACCACTGGAGCTGCCTCATCGCAACGTTTTTGTGTCCTACAACTTTGAGGCCAACTACAATTTACCCGCTAACTGGGGGAAATTTACAATATTTGTGAGTGCATTGTGCGTTTGTTTGAGGCTATAAAATGCCGCATTTGCTGGCACATTAGCACACTTTTTGTGCCCCAATTAACAGCTCTTGGCTTTGGGGCAAACAGACAAATAGAATGATAATGGAACATGGTTCTTTTGTAGCAAAACGGTCCCATTGAGTCAGAGGAGCTGGAGCCAGAGGTTGAAGCAGAGGAACAAATGGAGGTGGAGTCATCCCGTAAGATAAAAAGTGACTGCCAGAACTGCACCAATGAGGAGGATCAGGAGGAAGTAGAGGAGGCTCCCACTGAGGCACCCATCCATCAGCGTAAAAGTCGCGCCCTGATTACACGTTCCAACATCTATCGCATATTCATAGACAAATTCCAAAGGTGAGCTACAGCTTACAGGAGATTTATTTCAGCTTGATCCAAGATTCACTTCCAGAAGCGGCTTCCAAGGCGAGGCCTGTCTGCTACGCTTGATCTGCGAGACGAGTGCTGCGGAACTGAACGAGCTCAATGGTGTTCTGGGTAGCCTAGTACATGTTTTGTTCACGTAAGATCTAGTTTAACCCTGAAGATTGCTACTCTGTTGCTGACTCTGTTAACATTGTAGTCCCAGCACTTCGGAGTCCGAGCAGCTGCCACTACGCTACTACCAGGCTGAGCACGATGGCTGGCATGACAGTTGTCACTACTACCATCCCGACTGCGGGGAGAGTGTTCTCGAACTGATCTCGGAGCCCTTTGAGGAGATTCTGAAGCGCATTGAACGCCATCACATGTAGAACGAAAAAAATATACAAGCAGATCCAAACCGTTTGACCTGATTCGTATTTCTCGCTTTTCAATTAGCAACTTTCGCTGCTAGAAACAAAGAGCCACAGACCCGAAGGTTCCTTACCAGCTCATAATTGGATTATCACTTTTCAAGTGAAGAAAGAAGAAAGGTTTTCTCCTCAGTCGTTGCGGTCTTGCGGCTCAGTTCGGTGTGACACTTGTTGCTGTCCAGAGCAGCGCAGAAGTAAAGATGGACTGCCCAGTGCTTTTGGTTTTGTGCTCTCTCCTTGGGGTTCAGTCCCATTTCGTGTGGAATACTGGGGGTGGGTCTTCGGTGAGTTGGCTCTCCTGCATTGGAGGTTTGAAGGTTCGTCATTTGTAATCCTCCGATTTGGCAGCTCTTTGTGGCCATTGCTACTCCCCTTGAGTTGCACAACAAGGTCTTTCTGTCGTACAACTTTGAGGTTAGCTATCACCTGCCCAAAACTTGGACAGACAAGCCGCCCGTTCTGGTAAGTTTCCACTGAGGCGACATAGGGGTTGCATTCCAATATCGGTTTCCCCCTTAGAGACATGGAAATGGGACAAATGGTGACTATTCTCTGACTGACTACGATGGTCACCATGGACACTACGGGCCTGGGGGAGACTTTGATGATTACTATGAGGACTACCACGATTATCATCATTCTGGACATAAGCACAAGCCTTCGCACCAGAACAAAAAAAAGAAGAAGCCTCTACACCCGCCTGCAAGTGGAGGAGGAGCTGTCTTGAAGCCACCAAAGCATAAGCACAAGCGTAAGCACAAGCACAAGCGGAAGCGCCCGCCACCTAAGGACGAAGATGATGGCGACTACAAGGACTTCTTTGAGGGATTTCCGCTGGACGGTGATGGGAATCCAGTGCCCAGACATCGCCACGAGAGATCTCTGCTCTCACGCTCAAAGTTCTACGAGATACTCAGTCACCGCCTCGAGCAGTAAGTAATCTCCCGGAGAAATCCCAAACGAGATCCGAGACTGATCCAAAGTGATTCTAGGCACGGCTTCGGCTCCGGCGATCAGTGCCTGCTGCGGCTGATCTGCGAGGCGAACAGCTACCAACTGGAACAACATAACGGAGTGCTGGGCAGCCTGGTCCATGTCATGTTCAGTCCCACCAGCTCCCGCTACGAGTCGCTGCCGAAGCGCTACTATATCGCCGAGCTGGATGGCCAGAGGGGCAGCTGTGGGGGCTACAGGAGGAAGTGCAAGCAGAGTATTCTCGACCTGATCACGCAACCCATACTCCGCTCGATGGCAAATAAAAGCAATCTCCACTAAGTTCGCTGCCCGCGACCTGCGAATTTATTTAGGTGTTGCTCATGAATCTTTTGAACGCCGGCCAGAAACAGTTTCTCGTGTAGGAACGTGCCTCCTGGCACATCTTGTTGTTGCGCTGCCACAACACCGAGGGACAGTGTTGCATCAGCCGGAAGTAGGCGCACATGCTGTAGAAGAGGGCGTGTCTGTCGCAGGCATCGCTCTGGCGACTCACTCCGGTCAGCTCCTGGTACTTGCTGTACACCAACGAGGAGCAGTTGCCAAAGTTCGCAGCGTAGGCATCGACGGTGGGCTGGTGGCTGAAGGCCCGCTCCAGCATGGGTCGCACACGGGGCAGCCTCAGGCGGGAGCCCTGCAAGGCCGTGCTCGCATTGAATATGCAGGCCAGTCGGCACTGGGGAATGGGGAATGGAGAGAAAGGCGGATGCGGATGAGGATGAGTACGAGTCCAGTGTCTCTATCGAAAACTCACGCTTGGCTGCTGTCCCGAGTCGCGGCACTCGCTGTTGTAGACGCCCCAATTGGGCATGGGAGCGGGACAACAGATCTGCACGTTCTGTGGGGGTTGCACGCGTGTAGTTGCTGGCTTCTGCGGGGGTTGCCCCCCAAGTACTTACCTGAACAGACTTGGGGGCTGACTTGCACTTGGCTGCCTTCAGGGGTAGAAGGGTCCAGGAGAGCATTGACAGTAAAATGGTAATCCAACCACTCCACATGGCTCCAGCTTAGATTACCGAATGATCTAATTCCAGGGAATGATCATTTGGTGTAGGCTTGCGTGTGGCAGGCAGAGAGATGACATGGAGATGGCGATACTGCTAGCGTTTGGTTTGGAGGAAACTGAAGCAGATATCTGGGATTATAGTTTCATTTGGAAAATAATAGAATAGAATATTTGATACTCTTTCAAAATTATCGGATCCGCAATTCAAAAGAAATGTCTGTCCTTTGGCTCTTGTGCTGCATGGCTCTGATGTTGGTTTCTGTGGCACGCGGTGAGGTCTTGGACATGGGAAACTGCTCAAAGCTGATGCACACGAAGACCCTGGACTGGTGCTGCGGTAAGAACATTCTGAGCATGTTCGCCTTCGTGGGCACCAACTGTACCTCCTATTTGAACGACTATGGACCAGTTAGTAGTACTCTGTCGGGTCACAATATAAGCATTTGGGATAATAAAGGATGCCTTTTCAGTGCCGCTACGACTGCCTCTTCAATCACTGGGGGATACGCGACGAGACGCAATTCAAACTCAAAATGCCAGAGCTGTTCATGATGATCACCAGGCTGTACAGTCCCCTCAACGGGTACGAGAATTACGGAGCGGCCCTGAAGAGGGCCTACGAGACTTGTAACCGACTAGGCACCAGGTACGCGGACTTCATTATGCTCTACTCCGCTCACATCCAGGATACAATGGGTCACGCCCATTTAACCGACAACTCCTCGCCCAACAACTGTTCGCCCTTTTCCATGTACCACGCCCAGTGCGCGGCGATATATCTGCTTCTCGACTGTCCCAAAAGATACTGGCACCCGGATGCCCCGGAGTGCGATGTCCTGAAGGAGACAATCCGATCCTGCATACGCATTTTCGAAGAGAGTACTCTCCAGAAGAGCGATCCAGAGACGAAGAGTGCGGGCAGTCGGCTCGCCATCCGACGAGGAAACATACGAGTATACACGGTTTTCTTCTTTGCTTTTCTAGCTAGTGTTACTTGTAAATTTTTCCAGATATATGTATATATATGTCCCGAATCGTTTGTGTGATTGCGATCCATGAACATCAAATGTGTTTTAAGGGAATCGGTTTGGGCCAGACACTGTAATGGCCTGTGTCTGTGTCTGACTCTGCACAGGCCGGTAGACTTTGCCCAGCAGAATTTTGAACCGAACGCCCATCACGATGAGTGCTGATAAAAGCCAATTTGGAGGTGGGGCACGTGCTGTGTCCGCTGGGGGCACGAGACCTTCAATTAAACGGCTTTCACAAGCCACAAATGCCGCGATTTGCTCCATTAATTAGTCGCCAGAGCAGTCGCCGTAGTGGAGTTATAAATTAAGCGGTTATGGTTAGGCGCAGCTCAGACTGACAGAAATAATGGATAAGGACAGAGCTCTGATCATCTGCTCGCTGAGCGCCATACTCTACGCCACAATTGTAGGCTCTGCCCCTGCTCCGGCGGATGTGGACTGCAGCAGGCGGCAGGATTTCAATGTAAGTGTGTCCCGACTTGAATGAGATGGGGAAATGCTGAGACGTTTTGGATTTCTGTATTCCCAGGCCGTCAGAGGCTGCTGCTCTATGCCCACCTTCCACTTCGAGGCCTTTCGGAAGCAGTGCGGCAGGTACATGCCCGACGGTGGACCCAAGGTGTCGCCCGTAAGTTGCAGGGGAATTTGCCCCAAAGCCAAGCCCCTTCGCTAATCTCCCCCTTCGCTCTTTACGCGCGTCAGTGCCTCTATGAGTGCATCTTCAATGCGACCCGAATTCTAACAGGATCGGAGGTGGATGCGGAAAATGCCCGCAACATGCTGCAGCGGTTGCTGGGCAACAATCAGGACTTCCTGGACGTCTACATGGAAGGTATGCTGCACTGTCCCGGTCCTGTGGATGCAATGCTGGGATCCCGAAGACCCCGTCCGATGTCCGGTGTGGAGCAGTGCTCCCCGGTGCCCCTCTACTACGGGGTCTGTACCACGAAATACGTGTTCAACAATTGTCCTTCGTCCAGCTGGTCGGACACGGAGCTGTGCGAGACGGCCCGTCTCCAGAACCTCAACTGCCCAACCATGCGTGCATCACGTGGTGGCGGTCCCAGACCCATTTGAATAAAACATTAGTCCCAAATGAGCATCCCATTCTCTTGATGGTTGGACAGTAAATGGACCAAGTCGAATGCCATTTGGGCATCCGGTTGGGCTGGTATATATGGGATATCTAGTGCTGTCTGGATACCAGAAGGTGCCTGAAATGCCACACCAGCTTGCTTTGATACTGATCTCGTTCCTGGTCAGTCCAGGAGCCGGTGAGCCGGACTGCTCCCAGCGTCCCGACTTGAATGTGAGTATTGCCGATTCGATTCGATTCGAGATTCAATCTCCCCTTGAAATAGGCATTGAAAAACTGTTGCAAAATGCCATTGCTGGAACTTTCCAAATACAACTCGCAGTGCGGCCAGTACCTGGTCAATGGGGCGCACATTACACCCGTAAGTATGATCCTTATTCAGCCGGGGGATCGTCTAATGGGACTCTGCATTTCCAGTGCAGCTTTGAGTGCCTTTTCGAAGCAGCCAAATCCCTGAACGGCACCAGTCTGGTGATGGAAAATATCCGTAAAATGATGGAAAGCCTCTTGGAGGGTCACCAGGAATTTGTCGATATCTATACGGAGGGCTTTCGCCACTGTTCCGGAGAGGAGCAGGCCATGATCAAGAGCCTGAAGCGTCGCCGAATGCCCATCACTGGCAAGTGCTCCTCGATGGCGGTCATGTACGGCCTGTGTGCCCATCGGTATGTGTACAGAAACTGTCCGGAGAGTGTGGCCAGCAAGAGCACCATGTGCACCGAGGCTAGGGAGTACAGCATTCACTGTGAATAGGGGTCTGCCACATCCTCGAATAAATAAACATTTCCAGCTGCTTCGATCATAGTACATTATGATTTATTCTTAGATCAGTTGAAGATCACATCTTGCCATGTGGGCCGATCGGCATATTCAAACATGTCCTGATCCCCAGAATTACAGCTCATCGAACCCAGTTGGTTGGCAGCTTCTTCGTCTTCCTCATCCTCATCCACATACCTCATGTTTGCTGTCAAAATCAAGGTTCGTTTGAGAGTGGGAATGATCTTTGATCTTGGTTTTTGCTCTCACCCAATTGATCCAAGCTCAGACCCAGGCGTTGGGCGTGCTGCATGATGGCCTTCATCAGCAGTCCAGTATCGACAATGCCATCACGCTCTATGCTCTGAAACGAGACGAGCAGTTCCTCATCAAGAACCCCCTCCGGGTCCTGGACGTCGGCCACCAATTCGTTATCTTCTGCATCGAACTAAGAGGAGAATTACTGGCTGAGGGCTTTGAGTAAGCTTAGGAATAGTCACCTCTGGTCCCACCACAAAGTCCTTGAAGGCTCCATTAACTCCAGACCAAAGCAGCAGGCAAAACACGAGTGTTAGCTGATTCATGGCTACAATCAACTGGTGGGTGTTGCTCTGCAGAATATCGAACCTTGACTGACCCGCCAGTCGTAATGGGAGCAGCACAAAAGAGCGCCCATTTTCATGGTCAATTGGCTGCGTAATGATCAATGGGTAATTATGAAGCATTCATTTAAATAACCCCCCGAAAAAAATCACAGATTAAACTTAAAATGAATCATTTACTAAATGTATATACAAATATTTGTTGACAGTGGCTAGAGAGGGGGAAAATGTCTAGCTGCTGGGCAGCGGCACATGCGGCAGGGGATTGCACTGTGCGGCAAACTCTTTGGCCTGGTTGCACGGTCGCTCGTTCTTCCACATTCTGGCGGGGCAGTTGAGAAAGGTCTCGGCATTGACGCAGCTGTAGAGCATTCCGGCAAACGGCGAGCAGCCATGGGGCAGCACCTTGTACGCCTCTATGTTGGCCGACTTCATGTGGCCTTTAACTAATTGAAAGAGTATGGGATAAATCGTTTCTATAAAGAGCACAGCACGCATACGCACTGTTGGCCAGGCAGGAGTCAAAGGAGCGCATGATGTAGGCCACCATATCCTGATCCCGTTGATGGACATGCTGCTCCAGGTACTGCCTCACTCTCTCCACTCTGAGTTTGCCATTCACAAGGGCTCCCGTCTCGCGGTAGATGCAATCAGGATAGCACTTTGGAAAACGAGCCAAGGATTAGTAGGGATACCCCTACCACCTCTTAGCAGCGGACTTACCAAATGGGCATAGCTGGGATATCTCGAGTTGGCGGACTTCAGTTGACTTATGTACTTGTGACACTTTTGAGGCACATCTCCCATGTCCAGTTCCGGAGTGCGACAACAGGTATTGATGTCCTGCAACGGTTTGCCCAATCATTGCTCGGGTCACTTCTTGTATAAATTTCTACTCACATAATTTTGGAAATTCGGTGGTGCTGAGCAATTGAAGGCGGTCTGTGCGTGGGCATGGCACAGCACAAAGATAAAAGTCCAGAAATGAATCACCAACTGATGCATGTTTAGGGATTAGCGATTAACCTCCACTTGAGTGCCAGAAAATGTATAAAATTCGGTTACCCTCCGACGCTCGCTTTTATAGCCAAATATTCTGTTCTGTTCTGGCCGATTGTTAATGAGTCTGTAATGAAATCGGGTCGTTTGGCATTTGTTTTTTGTTTGTTGGTTCAATGCGTCCGTTGAAGGCTGTAAACAAACATCAGCGCCCGGCATCGGCACCAGAAAAATAGAAAAAAAAAAGAGGTTGACTGACTGATGAACGGAACCCCAATTCCGGTTGATTGCGATTGTGCAGCAGCTCGTGCGTGACCACAATTGGGGAAACACCAGAAGAATAATCTCGAATAGAGTATAGGAAGGGATGAGTCAGGCCACGCCACTCCACTCCACTCGGAAGATGTCAGAGAGGTATCCAGGTGAGGGGGGGAATAAATCCTTTGGCTGTTCTCATTAGTGCGGCGTGTAATTAATGAGCTTGTTGAAAGACGAACCCCTCGTGCCACGGAGGCGCTGAATGGCAGCTAAGTAATTGTTGAGTGCTCAAGCTCAAGCTGAAGCTGCCACCCTCGTGTGGCAGCAGGAGCTTCTCCATTTTTCGTCTGTCGCCTGCTTATTGTGTCTTCTGCTCACTGATTTTCTCCGTATGCTCTTAACCACTAAGCTGATGGCTTTGGGAGGCACCAAGCGATTGCCTCATGGTATGGTTTCCTGGCACGCTACTTCGATTGGAAGTAAGACACTTCCCAAGTTCTTAAGACTGACTTATCGCAGAGGAGCGGAGCACTTTGATTGATACTAGTTTTTCCATTTCCCAATTTCTCTATTAACTGCAACAAAAGCGTGTTCTACTCTTTCCCAAAGTTTCTTGCTGTAGCAAATGGAAAAACTTTGGCGTTTCCTCTGTTCTGGGAATAATCATTCCATACGAACATTCAAGGAGAAAGGAAAAAAGGTTTGTCGCACATTTAAATGGCATAAAAAAACACTCGAGGTGCGTGTGACATTAAATTTGCATGTGACAGAATAAACGCTTTAATGCGTACAGGGATACAGAGACACAGAGAGACAAAGAGAGGCACAGAGAAATGAAGAGAGACCCACACAGAGGGGACAGAGGATGCATGGCAAGAGAAAACATTTTTAAATTGGAATTTAAATGCTTTTGAATGGCAGTTGACATTAGCATTTGTTTGAAAATCAAACCGTCGGGATAAGGATGTTGCCATCGCGCATACCACACCCACATGCCACTCCCCTTCCCCCTCCATTAACTGTGTGTGGGTGTCCTATGTGTCAAACACATACCAGAGCCCGCAGCCGCCGTCTAAACGTTTATCATTGTAATATCAAATTTAAGAGCTTCTGTAAATAGAACAAAAAAAAACTCGGTCTGTTGTTTTCTGTACAATTTAATTTTAGGCAATTTCCCGGAAGCATCCCCACTCGACCCCATATTGATGTTTCAATAAATGTCAGGCCAGGACTTCACTCCACTCGAGTTTAATTTGATTAGCTTAGCCCCACATCCGCATCCGCATCCACATCCTCCTCCACACCTGGCAATTAAATCAACGTGGGACTTCAAAGGGATGGATCCCTGGAACCAATTCCGATTCCAATTCCACATCCTTCCACATCCACGCGACCTAAGCAAACCCAAGACCAAAGTATCAGCCAGCGAAATGCTCAGCAAATATCGGGCCCAGCAAATATTTGCATAAATCGAATGGGCATTATAGCTGCATTGACCATAGAACAGAGAACACGGGGCATCCCCTATCCTTGCCCTACGCTGAATGGGTCCCACCTGTTGCCTGGCACCAAAAGCTCATGTGGAACGCAGCTTTGGGTAAGCTTTCGCCATTGTGGGTCGCAAACGCGTTTCGCGCCATTTGGTAAGACCGTCAGAATGTTGTGGCTTGTTAAGATGCTTCCTGCGGCCAATGGCTTCAGTTATCAACGGGATCTGAGCGAGTGCGGTTCTGAGAGATGCTGAAAAAGGATACAACAAATATTACAAATATCTGTGACCAGGAAATTATATTGTTTGAGAAAATATTCTAAGCAAAAAGAAAAAGAATGCATCTTAAAAAAATAATAATAATATCCCAACGAAAAACGACATAGAGTCAATGGTCCCCTAAAGGGCTTATAGCTATTGTGCGGGTGTGAGTGCAAGTGCAAGTGCGAGTGTGACAATAACAAATAATCCTGGATAAAATGCGAGTGTAAATGCCAAAACCCATAAAGTTCTCTGCTCTGTGTGGGGCTGTGTGAGTGTGAGTGTCTGTCCATCCATAACCAAGGCAACTATACAAATAAACACGCACACAGAGAGACAATCTGGTGTAAGCGGAGACCCACATACCACATTCTCGCGTTTACCCATCGAAAGCAGCTCAAACATCATCATTTGGGCAGCTCAGAAGGCGTTAAACACATTTAAGCCGGGTCAAGTAAGTGGCTGTGCTGGCTGTCCTGGCCCAAGGGACAAAGGATTCTCACTCTCAGCCTGTGGTCAGTGGAAAAATCCCCGTTAAACTCCGCAATCGGCAAGTGTAAAATATAAGAAAAAATAACAGCCAAAGGATACGAAAACGCCCGTTCGGAGGAGAAGGAGGATTCGGGTACAAACAATGTAAGAGGAGGTATCCCTGTGTGTCCTGTGTATCCTGTGTTTGGAGGCTGGCTGCCGATTGGGTGTGCAGAAAGAATGGCAAACAATTTGCGGTTAATTAAAACGCCAATGCATACACACAGATACACACCCACACTCGCAAGGGGGGGCGCATGGGGAACAATGCAATGGCCAACAGAATGTGCTGAATGCTTCGGTTTCAAAATTTTCAATGGGGCCATTGTGAGATGTGTTTGCAGAATCGATTGGGCAAATCCCTGCGAGGAGGTGGAACACGCATAACCCCAATCCATCTCTGTTAACCAGGCAGGACTTCAGGACTTGTTGCCCCTTTGCTTTATGGACTTCCGTCGTAAATATCGTGAAAATCTCTAACATATTTCGACACACTTGTAATGCATTAAGCCGAATTTTTATTGAGCCAATAAATAACAGATTTGGCCCAGCACAGGTTCTCCTGCCCCGCCCCGCCCCGCCACTGTATCTGTATCTGGCTTGTTTGCCTTCTGTGGCACTGTGGCAAATCCCTCACGTAACTGCTGTTGCAGTGCGACCTGCACGTGCCACACAATGAGCGGAAAGCCGTTAAAGGCCAGACAATAAAATGCCACACTTGTTGGCAATCGTTTGAGTATCTGCTGCCCCGTCCGCTGCTCCTTGTGCTGACTTAAGCAGAGAATGAAGGTCCGAGCGGAAACGGAAATGGCAAAGGCAAAGGAAAACGACTCTAGGACTCTTGCGTGCCTGCAAATTATGATGCTCGATTGTCTAGACTCTAGACCATCTCTTACTACCTTTGGGGCATGTGGTCTCTCTTTGTCCTTCGACCATCGACCATCAAATTTGATTGCCCCCGAAGGCTAAATAAAATTGTGTGGGAAATGCAAAAATATGGCCCGACCTTTCCGACTTCAAAGTGTGCGATAACTTTCCGATCTGAAACAATGTTTTCTCGCTTAAATGAGCAATTTCATTAAAAACTTTCTCTATACCCCATATCGTGGGGTGCGACTCGTTCAAGGCTTCCTTTTGGCCATGCTGCGTATACGTTATTTCTCTGTACCGCCTCGCACGACGAAGCTTATGAATTTAATATGTTCATTGTTGCTGTTTTCTGCTTTCTGTTGTCTAGATTCTGTTTATGCATATAAAATTTAATGAGCTACATTAATGAGACCAGAAAGTAGCACTTCCTGGCATTGTCCTGGGCGAGAATGAAACATGTTGCCCAATTACGAGAACGAGCCGCAAAGATCCTTCAATGGACCGAAAATCCGCAAACTCGATTTAATTTTGTATATATATTGAGTGGGAAATAGAGGGAGAGAGGGAGAGGAATGCTAAATGGTGACCACACACGCACCCCTGCTCGCACTTGCACTCGCACTCGAATTGCTATTATATTTTCAATTCTCTAAAGAAATCCCCCTCAAATGGCAAACATTTATAAGCCTTAAAGCAGCAGCCGGAAATTGCAGAAATTCTCACATGCCAACCCAGGAACCAGAACCCAGAACCCACAAGGAACGAGTCCCATTCCTTTCTCGTTTTCGCTCGCATTTTGTGTCGCCATTGGCAAATCCATTGTGTGCAATCGTACGAGATTAGATACAATCTTCTATAATAGCACGAGGAGGGAGGGTGCAGAAGGAGGGATTCCACATCCTACCATACCATTCCCCTGTGATCTGTGGGACTGTGCATTTGATTTGTCCATCTTCATCTACATCACATGTGGGTCGAGGCCCATTTCTTTTGCTTGTGTTTGTTTCTGTTTCTGTTTTGTGGGCAGGGCCAGGGCAGCTGCCCTGCTGAATGTCCTCTTTCAGTTTCTGTCCGTTGATGGGGTGGACATTCATCACGTTGACTGTCCATAAATGAGATTTGTCTCCATGCGAGCTGTCAGAATGAATTTGCATCTGCAGGCAAATACAAAAAAATATCCTTCTGCCTTGTCTTTGGGCGCCCTTTTTTTTGTTGGACTGTCTGTCGGATTTAATTGAAATCAAATATGCAATTAGCAGTTCTGGCCATAATTTAGGCCGCCACTGACTTGGCAATTTCACTGCGGCATTATTTATGAGGTTATTAGAGGCGGGCGATTCCCTTTTCTCTCTCGCTTTTCCTCTCTCTCTCTCCGGAGAATTTACAAAATTTTCAACTTAAAATTGAGTTGTTCTTTGCGTTTTGTGTACTGTGGCCCTAACTCATTTCTCATGTCTGCTGCTGGTCGGTGCGGGGGTATCTTAAAAGGCAACGCGGCGTATGTGTTATAATTTTGCGAGCAGCTAATGAATGCGCGGTGCTCGAGAGAACTCCGGAGCAGACTTTGTGCCAGGCTCCGTGCGGAGTGTTGGGTCGTAATAATCAACTTTTCTTTTGTTTTATGTGCATGCATTGCTCTAATTTACGAGCATGTCCCCTAAAAACAGCAAGAAAGGAGCAACATTGAGCAATAAACAGGCAAAAGCATGGCAAGAGGCGATCAGCAGTGGGTACAGTGGGTACCAGAAGTAGAGACCACACGGGGGTGTGGAGTTCGCCTGCGGACTTCATATTTCATGGATTGTGTGCGGCTCTGTGGCCGGGAATCGCTGTTTTTCCAATTAGAAAATTGCTTGGGGAAATTTCTGCTAAAGAAAATGATTGTGAAAGGAAAAATGAAATTGAAATAAATTTAAGAAAAAAATTTTGTAGTTCTCTCAAAAGCCATTTAATTGTGCCTAAAATATTCATACGCCCGGTTGGCCACTCGGAAAACTTTTCATTTCCATGGAAATTGGCTAAACGCTGTGGGAATACTTTTGGGACTAAACTTGCCAGGTTCCTCTGCCACTTCCTCCTGCCTTCGTCACTCACTGTGCAGCATCAAAGTATTCGAAAGGTTGGTTTTCCACGCATGGGTTGGATGGATACGTTCCAGTTGCCGCCCTGTTTTATGCCACACATTAATGTAACGATGCATCATTTATGCCATTTATTATCAGAGCTAAAATGTGAGATTTCCGCTTGCCGATGCTGTCTGGAAGACTCACCGCCCCGGGCTCACCCAGTACCAGCCACACCCGCTGGCAGGAGCTGGCAGGAAGTTAGCGTTTCTAATTTCTAAGTAAAACCATGGTGAGCCCTTTGACTTGTGGGTGTTCTTTTTATGGCCACATGTCTGCTCTGCTGTGGCAGCACGCACCACAGAAAGCCCTGCCTTTCCCTTCCCTTCCCTTCCCTCTTTCAATCTGCTGACGCTTTGGTCTGCCTTTTGATGGAGGAACTAATGAATTTTTATGGCACTCGGCCTGACCATGAATATGGCGAATCGGACACCTTTAAGTTCGCTCTGAACTGATTTCATGCCCCTTTAAGTCGAAACCAAATGCCCAGGGGGGCACAGCATGGCGTGGGAGTGTGGGAGTGTGCTAGTGTCAATGCAATTAACGTACACTCAGGCCAAAGGCCACAAGTTCGGGGCAGGGCAGTCCCTCAACAATTGCAACCATTCAACTTCCTGAACGATTGCGGGTACACAGTCCCCGGACCATGTTATTCTGATATTCGTCTTGCCCCGCAGGTGGTGCCACGGCAGCCACAGAATGGTGGTGGTGTGAGTGAGAGTCCTGGAACCGCGCACAATGAGTGACCACAGTTACATGGAGGCGGCGGGCGCCGCCAATGGCAGCAGCAGCGGTATCGATCCACTGCTGATGTTGTCCAATATGGACGGAATTGAGGAGAGCGTGGAGCTGCAGTGCCTGGTGCAGGAGCACATGGATTCGACGACCTACGGCAATGCCAGCGACCACTGCCTTACGCAGTTCGACTCGATCCTGTGCTGGCCGCGAACCGCGCGCGGCACTCTAGCCGTGCTCCAGTGCATGGACGAGCTGCAGGGCATCCACTACGACAGCAGCAGTGAGTGGTTATAGATTGATTAGAGATAGAGCGAGAGAGAGAGGGAGTCGCCTCTCTATTAACCTTTGAACCCTCAGAGAATGCCACCCGCTTCTGCCATGCGAATGGAACGTGGGAGAAGTACACCAACTACGATGCCTGCGCCCATCTGCCAGCCTCCCACTCGGTGACGGAGTTCGAGGTCATTGTGGAGCTGCCAACCATCATTTACTACATCGGTTACGCCCTCAGCCTCGTCTCGCTCAGCCTCGCCCTGATTGTCTTTGCCTACTTCAAGTAAGTGGAGAGCCCCAGCAAGTAGTCATCCCCCCACCCCGATTTGCTCCTTCTCACATTTCCCTCCCCCTCCTCCACCTAGGGAGCTGCGTTGCCTGCGCAACACCATTCACGCCAATTTGTTCTTCACGTACATCATGTCGGCTTTGTTCTGGATACTGTTGCTATCGGTGCAGGTGGGTAGTTGGGGTTGAGGTCGGGTTGTGTTACCTGCTGTCCCCTTCCTTTGATTACTTCGCTTCCTTTCTGCCTGTCCCTCTTTAGATCTCTATTCGAAGCGGACAGGCAAGCTGCATTGCCCTGGTCACGCTCTTCCACTTCTTCACGCTGACGAACTTCTTCTGGATGCTGGTGGAGGGTCTCTATCTGTACATGCTGGTGGTGAACACCTTTTCCGGCGACAACATACGCTTCAACATCTACGCCTCCATCGGATGGGGTAAGTGGGCGGACCCATGCCCCATGCCAACAGCCAATTAAGTTCTCCCTGCTGTTCCGCTGCTGTCCAGGTGGTCCTGCCCTGTTTGTCATTACCTGGTTGGTGGCCAAGAGTCTAACTGTCAGCTACAACAGCACCGAAAAGGTGAGTCTTCATGGGCTTAGGCTTCCAGGTGCTTACTGCCTCTCTGTATTCCCGAAAGTATGACATCAATTGCCCCTGGATGGAGGAGACGAACGTGGATTGGATATTCCAGGGACCCGTCTGTGCGGTGTTGCTCATCAATTTAACCTTCCTGCTGCGCATCATGTGGGTGAGTGCATCCATCCGACATCCGACAGCAGCAAATGCAGGGCAAATGTGCATGGCAAATGCATCCATCGCATCTTCCAGGTGCTCATCACCAAGCTGCGCTCGGCCAACACCGTGGAGACGCGCCAGTATAGGAAGGCGGCCAAGGCGCTGCTGGTGCTCATCCCCCTCTTCGGGATCACCTACCTGGTGGTGCTGGCCGGGCCGTCGGAGGTCGGCCTCATGGGTCACATGTTCGCCGTTCTACGTGCTGTTCTGCTGAGTACACAGGTGAGTTACAGTCTCCTCCTGCTGCTGCTAACCTTCGTTATATTTCGTTCTGATTGTGGCAGGGCTTTTCCGTATCGCTGTTCTACTGTTTCCTCAACTCGGAGGTGCGCAATGCCCTGCGACACCACATCTCCACATGGCGGGACACACGCGACATCCAGCAGAGCCAGAACCGACGGTGGGTATAGCGATATGGGATATACATAGAGTCTCTAGTCAAAGCTGGAGCTTGACCACACTCATCTCTGGTCTCCCCTCGACAGGTACACCACGAAAAGTTTCTCCAAGGGCGCCAGCTCACCGCGGGCTGAGAGCATGCGGTAAGTGGATGGAGAGGATGATAATTGGATGTGTGGGAGAGCGGGATTAGATCTGTGTGTCATCTGATATCCATTGCAGTCCACTGACCAGCTACTACGGACGCGGCAAGCGGGAGTCCTGTGTTAGTTCGGCCACCACCACGACCCTGGTGGGGGGGCAGCACCCCCCCTGTCTCGCCTTGCACCGGGGCTCCACCCACGCTCTGCATACGGGAGTGAGCCACATGAGTACCACAGGCTCGGGCAGCACTCTCAGTGTTATGCCCCGGGCAATCAGCCCTCTGATGAAGGTATTAATGCGGACAAACCGCAGTCCCCCATCTATCGCTAATCATTTCCCAGTTGCAGCAAGGACTCGAGGAGAACTCCGTTTAGATTCCCAGAGAGAAGATTTAAGCAACGCAAGTGCATCTTAAGAGACTGAACTTTCATTGAATTCCATTTCCGAACCGAACCGAACCGAACGGAGATCGGAGAGTGGCGATGAGGTAGTACTAGATATTAGCGTGAATGGCGATGATGGATGGAAGGAGACCCCCGCCCCCCCCAGTGACACCAGAGCAGCAAAACAAAGTTTAATGTCGTCTATGTGAACCATCCCACCACACACCTACACCCACACCCACACACACACCCACACTCACTGCTGAATCTATACATACAATACATACATACATATATGTGGGTGCCCGTTTAGCCAATACTACATATTTTGTGTGCACAATATATTCAAACTGTAGCCGTTGATGGAACAATTTGTATCTGTATGGCGGATACAATGCCCCAAAATCTGAATAAATGGTCTATTTACTTGAGTGTACTTTAAAATGGTTTCCATTTTACATACATACACATATCTTCAAGGGCATATAGCGGAGATATTGAATATTTTTCGGAATCGTTTGATGCGTCTGTCTGTTCAATAATTTTTAAGAAATTTGACACCATCAAAGATGTCCTGAAACTTTTGCATGTTGCGCGTTGGAGCATCTGTTGTGGCAAGGAAGTTGAATGAAAGTTTATTCAGAGTTTTCGAACAGAGGCGGAACAAAGAAAAGTTTCCCAGCAACTACGAGTATGTATGCAAATTCACCGGTAACCAACGAGTCTCAACTGAGTTTTGATAGATATTTGGACCTCTAGAATTTCTGGTAAATGGCTACCATCCCCAATCATTGCCCGCGTAACCAACAACCAAATATTTCAGCCAATTATATCCATAATTAATAGAAATTTGGTCTCGTAATTGGAAATCTGTCCGTGGCTTCGGCTAAGTGTTCGCTAATTAGACCCAACCTGAGCGGGGGGGTGGCGGGTGAGTGGATTTAATCGTTTGATTGACCCGGGCTAAGTGAAAGGTTAAACTTAAGTAATTCAAGAAACTTTTGCATCCACTTAGTGCTCCAGTTTGGGCGGGGGATTCCCCTGACAATATTTAGCCAAATATTTTGTTGCATAAAAGTAGTCGGACGTTATCAAAATGCAGAGGAAGTGGGGGCGGAAGCATGCGGGCCAGCATGCTTATGAATGTTGCATGAGCTTCGCCCCGGGCAAGTGCAGATAAAAAAAACTGAAAAAGTTTGGTGTTTTTTGCATTCAAGCTCGACTTTTTGATACCACTTAAAGGCGTTAAGGATTAGAGGTAAAAAGAGCTTGCAAATAACCGTCAACCGATTTTTCCAACGCAGTCTGCACACACACAAAACATAAAACAATTTAGACACATATGTCTGAGAAGAACAGTTGTTGAGGGAAATCACTTTTGAATGTGTTCTTTCGCTCCACGTTCTCAAAGTGTTCATATATGTAAGATCGGTTTTTTTCGGACACTTTAAAATGGGTGACGGTTATTTGCAAGCTCTGCATACATATGGAAAGATTATCTGATCTCTGACATAAGTAGATTACTCTTTTATGGGGGTTGTATTTCCCGAAACCAAATGAAAACTTACATACATAAGTACACCCTGGCCATATAGAATTACGAGGTACGTAAAGCCATAAAGGCAACTGCGGAGCGAATGGAGAAATGAAAACGAATGTGAATACCCGTGTTTCACTCCAAATACGGACACTCCTCCCCCTCCACTTTGTCGAGCTGCATGCCATGCCAGAAAGAAAAAGAAAGAACAGAAAATGAAAAACGAAATAAAAATATAATAGAAATAAATATTTAATGTGCACGAATAATGCGGAGCTTGTTGGTGTCCTCGTGTTCATTTGATATGCAGAGATTTCTTTCTTGCTCTTAAACATTTTTCTGTGTGTGGCTTTTGGACGTGAAATGTGAGCGGAAGTGGGAACTTTCCTTAATTGTAATTCCCTGAAAAATGAAACCAAAGTTGGAGACGGAGGAGCTGAACAAAGAGTTGTACGGCCAAGGCACTAATAATCGCAGCAGTGTGTAGCAGGCAGCCCAACCCACCACCCATCCCACATCCTTCCATTCCTTTGATTGTTGAGCACTTTTCCCGTTTCCATCGGCCATGTGGCATGTGTGCAGTTGCCGCCTTGAAGTGCCTCTCAACTTCACGCAGGCGACAGAGGGACAGCTACAAGGACGAGGACACTTACCACCTGTTTGAAGTAGATAAGAGAGGGAGAGGGCAAAGGGAGAATGTGAAGGTGAAGCTGAAACTGAAGGAGTGGCAGGTAAAACGTCAAACGAGGCGCCACAAAAATGCCAACACAATTGTAACGCAACGCGACGTAACGTTTTAATTAACCAAATTGTGCGCGTAAAATGGAAAATGTAAAATGGCAACTTCAGCAACTGGCAACAGTCCAAACGGAACTCAATTAAACCTCTCTTAGGCCTGTAAAGGGTTTCCTGACTGCTTTAATTACCGCCTGCTCTGCCTCAAGTGGCAGGCCACTTAAGGCCATGGAAGCAGACACATTAACAGGCCAAAGGTCAGAAGGGACCCATGGAATATGCATAAATGAATGATGACACCGACCGAATGAGGACTTCCTCAGCATCTACATACCCTAGATACCATCCACTGGAATTCGCGGTTTCCTTTTTAACAGACAGATACTTCACTCCTCATTTTTTGTGGCATGGAATTTATGATACTTTTTTCCAAAGAAATACCTTTCAGGATGAGCAGCAAAGAGAAAAAGCTGAACTTTAATTAAAAATACTTGCTTTATATGAGTATACCCTCCGATTCAATGCCTCTATGGTGGGTGCAGTTCATGGAGCGAACACGCACTGGGAGCCCAGACTGTGATTTATGGACCCGCCTTTCACCGAATCGCCTTTAATTATGTGCAAATATATTATGAATAGAGAGAGGCAAAGTTTGCGGCCTAGTTGGCGGCTGGGCTGGTATTTTGCTTTAATCTTTGGCTACAGACTGGATTCCATCTGACGGGCTGCCTCACGCTCGACTGCCTGCAAGTGGCAAACAGAATTTGTGCCGCAGGATGTGTGCTCCTGCCACCCCATCTACTTAGCTGAGCTCCTCCCCAGTCCCAGTCCCAGTCTCGTCTCGTCTCTGCTTAGGAGGCGAGGACTAATTAAATATTTGTTGTGCCAGGCTTTAACAGCACTGTAATTGTTAAAGGAAACTTTGGACATGCTCTCGAGGGGGGGGAATGGAACTTAAAGCTGTCACAGGACGCAGTGGCTGCTGCTGTCACTGGCACTGGCATTGGCACTTTCCAATTTTCTCTATGCAAATCGAATTCAAGCAAAGCAATGACTGCCAGTTGATGCTGTTGCTGTTGCAGCCATTGCAGAATCACGTATACGTATACAGAGGGTTCCTATTGGCTATATCTCGTTCTCTTCCGTGGCCTAATTGCCGAGATTGGGAGAGGCTTCTTCTTCTTCTTTCTCCAGGGAAAATCAATCAAATTTTGAGTGGCAAAGTGTTTGACATGCCCGTTCGCCTAATTGATTGCCTCATCAGCAGCAGAAACTCTGGATCCCTACCCTGGATATCCATCAATGCCTGTGAGAAAATCATTTTAAACGCTTTTGAACTGTTCAATTGAGGAGAAGTTTACGGAGAGCAGAGTTTAATGTGTTAATCGGGTCACAAGTGAATGAAATTATGCACATTATACAACAACAAAAGCCGGAAAGTGTTGTCCTCTCATCATCCTCTCACATCGTACTTAGCCATGCCCTGAAATGTTGCTGGTTATTGATTCGTTTCAACTCTATTCATGAGCTATAGTAACTGTACATCGTCCTTGGTAATCCTCTGAAATATAACACCTTCGTCCGCAGAAGCTTTTCCATTTCCTGGCATTGGCAATTTATTTACATATTTCCAGCCTGCAGCATTGACATTTGCAACACAGTGTGGCATATAAAATCCGATGGGTTTTCTTGGCTAACAATTCTGTGGCTTTCTTCTGAGGGAGCGAAAGTTTCTCTGGCGGTTTTGGGGGCATGTAAGGCAAATCAATAAACAGGACACAAAACTCTCTGCGGAGTTGGTCTGGAGTTTGTTTCGGGCCCGGGCCCTAATTGGCTCATAAATAATACAGCAACTGAGGCAACAAGTCAGTCTGGGGTGCAGACAATGCTTATACGAGCATAGACTGTGTCCACGCGGAATCCTTTTAAAGAGCAAACCACAACCTTTAAAAACCTTTACCCTTTTACCCTTTTGCGGGTTGTGTGGGGCGGAATACATGCATACTTGTTTGCTTAGAGAAATATATGAAATGCCGAACCACCGTAGGATGGTATAATATTTGCTTTTTGTGGGAAAGGACCTGCACTTCTTGCCCAACAACTTTTGGCCAGCTGCTGCGGTCTTTCCTTCCACTCTCCTTATCAGTCTATCTCTTTCGTATTAGCAGCTGTCAGCCGTCTCCGCTTTTGAGAGACCCAAAACCCAATTTATAAGCATCAAGGAATACGAAATGTTTTGCCTGCTGCTACTGTTTGCAATTTCCGCTTACCTTTTGCCTTTTTGGCCACACCTTGTGGTGGCCAGCGAAACTTTTTCCTTTGCCAGAAAAATCAACAAGTGCTGCCACACAGAAGTTTTTCCATCCAACTGTATTCCCACTTTGGTGACATGACCCTTGACCCGGGCACATCTTCGGTGTGGCAGGAAGAGCAGGTTCCCACTGAAGTCCAAAAGTTTTCCCTCTTCCCTAATTGTGTTTGCCTAATTCAATGAGAGACTCGCCTCCTGCTTAACTGAATGCCCCGCAGGACAGGCTCCTGCCAACTAATGCAATTTGAATTTTTCCGATAATGTTATTTGCACAAGTTTCGCTTTCAATTAACGTGACCATCATCAAAGCTGCCTGGACAATCCTTTTTAGGCCTGAAACACAGCGCCAGCATGCGGCTGTAATTAATTGAGTTGACCAGCGACCAGCCAGCCTTCCAGTTCGTTCGGTGTTGATCGGAGATAAGAATAAAGCAAAGGAGCACCGATATCATTGTTGTAGCGCCCCCAACAGGGCACCCATTAGCACAGGTGTGGCCTGTCACTGGCAGACAGGACAGGACAGGAGCCTGACGGTGACAGGAAAGGACTCAGTGAAATGGTTTTGGGATCTGCGAATCCGTTGCGCCTCGCCACTTTTAATGGGGGGCCTTAAGTGTCAGAGCTGTTATTGTCGCATTAGCCAGAATGTCGACGTTTTAATTGGAGGACATTTCGACCAGACCAGACAACGGGGCGTATGAAAATTGCGGCATCTATGTATGTATTTGCGGTCGGTCTGTCTGTCTGCCCTTGAAAGAGGAACGTTACGGGTTATGGGTTACGGGTTACGGGTGAAGGTAAACCCATCAAAAAACACTTAAAACACTGAACCAGTAAACGGATACACATTCAAATTCGTAGCCAAGCAATTGAATACGTGACTGAGTGACTGAGCGACTGAGTGGATCTGGAACCAATGTGCAATTGAGCGGAGCGGAACACATCAAAAGCAGCAACTGCAATTATGAGTATGAGTATGAGTATTTACACATTCATTCAATCATTCATTCATTCATTCACTGGAAATCCAATACCTCGTTTTCAGTTTTCATATTGCAATAAAAAGCTTTTGCCGCACTCCCTGCCACCCCGCGCTCTGTCGCGACTCAAAGGAAGTTCAATTGAAAATTGAAAAAATCCCAACTCGGAAACGTTTCACATTTCCATTTCCAATTACAATGTCATGGAAATGTCGTGTTGTTAAATGCCCTTTGGGTTTGCGGGGTTTGCGGGGTGACTGGCATTTGCCTTAACCCGAAATCCTTCTGGAAGCGCACTTTCTTCGATGTAATCGGAATCGAGCGAGGCATATGCACAGGGCTGTGGCTGTCAGAATTCTCGATTTGGCTTTGCCTCTGACTTTATCATCAACAATCATTGGATTCCAAAGGATATTGATTCCAGTATGTGGCTACTATTTCTGTTCCTCATGCTGTCGCCCCTTGTGGCACCCAGCCCCCGCACGGAGCTGTACCGTGTGCCCCTGCGTCGGTTCCCCTCGGCCAGGAATCGCTTCGTGCAGTTTGGCATACGGATGGATCGATTGAGACTCAAGTACAGCGGCGGGGATGAGCGAAGTCGGCTGAGAGGCGGCTGGGACGTGAGAAGCGAGCCGCTGAGCAACTATCTGGACGCCCAGTACTTCGGGCCCATCACCATCGGCAGCCCGCCGCAGACCTTCAAGGTGATCTTCGACACGGGATCCTCCAACCTCTGGGTGCCCTCCACCAGCTGCGCCCCCACGATGGTGGCCTGCATGGTGCACAGTCGCTACAACGCGCGCCAGTCGAGCAGCCATCGCCGGAACGGCGTCCACTTCGCCATCCACTACGGCAGCGGGAGTCTGGCCGGCTACCTCTCCAGCGACACGGTGCGGGTGGCTGGCCTGGAGATCCAGAATCAGACATTCGCAGAGGTCACCATGATGCCGGGCCCCATCTTCCTGGCAGCCAAATTCGATGGAATCTTCGGCCTGGCCTACCGCAGCATCTCCATGCAGGGTGTTAACCCTCCCTTCTACGCGATAATGGAACAGAAGCTCCTCACCAACCCCGTGTTCAGTGTGTACCTCAACAGGAAGATAGAGGACTCAGAGGGGGGAGCACTGTTCTTCGGGGGATCCAATCCGAGATACTACCGGGGAAACTTCACCTACGTTCCGGTCAGCCATCGCGCCTACTGGCAGGTGAGAATGGAAGCGGCCAACATCAAGGATCTGCGACTCTGCGAGCACGGCTGTGAGGTCATCATCGACACGGGGACCTCCTTCTTGGCCCTGCCCTACGACCAGGCGATTCTCATAAACGAGTCGATAGGCGGAGCACCCTCCGACTACGGCCAGTACTACGTTCCCTGCGACCAGGTGCCGCAGCTGCCGCGACTCACCTTTCGCCTCGGGAGTCGACAGTTCTTCCTGGAGGGCAGCGACTACATCTTCCGCGACGTCTACCAGGACCGCGAGATCTGCTTCTCGGCCTTCATTGGCGTGGACCTGCCCTCGCCCAGCGGCCCCCTGTGGATACTCGGGGACGTCTTCCTGGGAAAATACTACACGGAATTTGATATGGGCAAGCATCGGATTGGTTTTGCCGATGCCAAGAACTGAGCCAACAACTACTCTGGGATGTGGTTCCATTAATATATATTTGTTCCAACTGTTGCCAGAATCGAGCATACCCTTCAGCAGGGGGAGGGTTTGGGCCATTCTTTCACCAAGCTGTTGCTATTTTTGGGCACGTGTACGTCATGATATTCGGCCTAATGGTGGGGGCGCTGGGGGGAGAGGAGTGAAATCAAAACAGAATTTTATTATTTTATTACCTGCTCTCCCCCCATGCATTATGCGAGTAGTACTCTCCCCGCCCCCTACCCTGCCAGGTGTCCTTCGTGGGCGGAAGTTAATCAAAAATCGCTTGCAGCCAGATGATAGAGGGTGCGTGCTCTGGCATGGAGCATGGAGCTCCCTCTCTCCCTTGGGCGAACTGTGGATGTAATTGATTCCTTGGAAAACAATGTCTCTTTTGTCTGCTTTAGCTTTTTCTCCTCCACCTACACCTCCACCGCTGGGACGCCTCTCTCTCTGTCCTTCCGGAATGGAATGCAAATTGTGAGCTTTAAAGGAATCAAATAAATAACTTTAAGTTTACGACTGACGTTTGTATTGGAACTCATTTTCCCAGACCCGGACCCAGAATCCGGCTTATATCAGTGGTTTCTGGCGGCTTTTACGATGCTGCCTGAAGAAAAACTGAGAATACCCTGGAAAAGTAAGCCAAAGAGAAGAGTATTCGCCACACAGAGATGGGATATCGAGTACATAGCAGGCTCTGATGTGGCTCTGCAGCTCTCCAGAGTATCAGCTCTTTTGGACAGTGTTTAACCAATAGTTAGTTATATGTACATACTCATAAGTATATACAACTTTCTATGTACAATGTGTACATATGTGTTTGTTCGCATTGGCATTGCCTTTTTTATGTGCACGCATCGTTGGCGTTTGCCGCCTTCAGCTTTTATTCGATGCTTTTCTTTTTTCTTTTCTTTTCTGCTCTGTTTTTTTCCTGTTTTGGTGACTGCGGCGACGTTTTATTTTCTTTTATTTTATTTTATTTTTTCCCCAACGCTTCTCGCATTGACCTTTCCCCTTGGTCGGGCTTGGGGCTTGCGGCTTACACGCTCTTTATGGATACTCTCCGGGCCACTTCTTTTGGCCTTTTTATGGCTTTCATTCAGTTTCCCTCATTCTGCAGATCGTGTACTGCTGCTCCCCGTTCCACATTTTGCAAGTTCCCCCTTTTATTTGCGGTTTTAAAAACTGTTGACTTTGATGGTCTTTGGAAGGGCCGAAACCTTTTGAATGTTTACCCTGTAGGAGACCCTTTGTGGGCGGGGGGGTTCCGCACATGTACACCTGAAGTTCTGACTCTGCGAAGTTCTAGCCCAGGGTATCCTTTAGTCTGAAGCTTTGCATTACCTTTCCCAGATCCAAATTCGAACCTTCTTCACTGCTGTTTGTGCTCAACAAACCATACCAGATTCCCAGATTCCTGGTCAGCATTAGTTGCGCAAATATTCGATAATAAATTGCCATTAGCCCGAATGCCTTTCCTTATCCTTAAAGCCTTGCAGAAGGGGTAAATGTTTTCCATTGAAAGGCTATTAACGACTAAAGCGCTTGCTGCCATTTAAATGCTAAGCCCAACGGCTGACAAGCCGGACACTCGGTTACTCTTTGTGTGGCTTGTGGATTTATGCACACCCCCCAGTATCCTCCACTGCCTCTGGATTGTGCAATAAGCGGAGCACACTCAGATTCTTCCTTTTCCTGGAACACCGATGGCAGATGGCAGATTGCAGCTTTATACCCCTGGCCTTTGCGCAATCAACTGCGTGGGATGCCGGATGGCGAAATGCGAATGAGGGCTGTAAAAGCCATGACCACGCCTACTTGCTGTTCAGCTCCTATCCTTTATCCTTTTGAGAGTGTTGAAAACTTTTTGCATTGGCATGTTGTTGAAAGGTGCATGTTGATTGTGCGTCAAAGGAAGCAATAAAACGTGTGCAGCTTGCCACGGAGAGCGGACCTGCCCGAATATGTCAATAATTGCTAATAAAAAAAAAACCAAAAAAAAAACCTTGTGAAGAGCGATTGACGTCAGTCATCCATTTCTGTATTTATGTAGTCTCTTTAAGATATTTCCATGACAAAAAAGGAAGGTAATTGGCCCCATCTCATCCTCCAATCCTCCAACTGAAAGCGGATGTTGCTCGGGGGTAGTTTAGTGTCCAGGCTGCTCATTTGTCCATGTCCCGGCAGATAACCGAAGTATAGGCATCACAAAGGAACCGCCAGCAGCAGCAGAACTAAATCATTCGATAAGATTATGCACACAATCTCGTGCCAACAGCAGGGTCCTGTCCTGTCCTGTTCTGTCCTGTCCATGTCCCCAGACATTTCTATGCAAATTTATATATGTACTTTGTGGGGGCTGTTTTTATTAAATATCTCATGGTCGGGTCCCCGCAATGCCCTGGCTAATGACCCTGAAAACTGGGCTAATGAGTCAATAAGCCAATTTCATCATACGGTATACGGGTGGAGACTCTGCCTCTGAGTCTGCCTCAAAGTTGTTATGCCACTTAATTACTTTAATATGACATTTTGTGTGTGGTTTGTTATGTCAGGAAACAAACGTTGGGGATTGTTGGCTATTGTTGAGGCAGGCAACGGCAGGCGACTGGGGCACACACGTGCCCGAATATTCGACCTGTCGCTTGTTTGGAGAGGCACTTTGACAGTGGCCATGACCTGGACCGGGACCGGTGCATGGGCCCACCTGATGGCATTTCAAATGTCAATTAGTTTTCCAATTAGTTTTGAGAGTATGGCAAACGAAAACACACACATACTCGTATTGCCATCGACTCTTTAGTCCTTTTTTGGCTTTAAACAGATCTGTCTATCGTAGAAGTGGCAGAGTGGTGCACTCCCATGAATGTACTTACACATATTGAGCATCGGATGGGGTGGCAGTGGCACATAATGTCAGGGATCATTTATCAAATATCCTTTGTGCCTGCCAGGGCGAACATTAATCTAAGCGGCATGTAAGTAGCATCCCGAGTGGGTTCAACCGCCAGTTCTTGCACTTCGGTGTCCTTGAGTGGGCTGGAACTACAAGAACAGCCCTCGAAGCCATTCAAAATGGCTCTGTCACAACATATTTTGTGTTAAGTAAGATTGCTCTTTGTGCTGCTGCTCCTTCTGTTGCTCCTGCTGCTGATCCTTCTGCTGCTCCTGCTGCTGCTGCTCCTCCGACTCATCCTATACTCTTGAGTGCCCAAAAAATTGTTCTATTTCGGGTTTCGGTCTTTAGTTTCAAGGACGCGCCATCGCAGATTTCTAGTCACTTCGCGCTAATGCTTGGCGGCAGACTGCTCTCATTTTTCACACATTACACATACGCCGTGTGCGCCGCGTCATTGTTGCGCCCTTCTGTCGTTTGTCTTAAGCGTTCGATTTGCTTGAACAAACGTGACAAACTTAACGCTAAATTTACTTGAATTTTAAGACATCATGTGACCAACATTTGGCGATGGCAAGAGACGAGGGTAAAGATAAATACATGGCCCACAATGGAATGAAAACATTATTGATTTAATGGCTAATTACGGGCGGAGGCTACAGGATAATATAGAATTTTATAGTGACTTCATGTGGGATTTCCATTCAGAAACTTTCCCAGCAGGCCAGCAGCCCAGGAGATGTACTGTACATCTCTTTGGCTTTCCCCGTAGCCGTGAACAAATATTGAATATCCTGTCCCATCTGTCGGCTCTCTACGGGGCTCTGCCATGAATACTAATTAGGGAGGGAGGGGAGTCCGCTTACAGCGGAAACTGTGAGGCGTGAGCGAACAGCTTAAAATGGATTTTCCGGAAAATGCTGCATAATAAAGCTAATCAGCCGTCAAGTCGAGTAGTCGGATTGAGTCCCTGAGCCTGAGCCCAGGTAACAGGCTTAGAATGAAATTTGAATTTGAATGTGAATTCTGCGAATGCGTCGCCATTCGTGTTGACAGCTGAAAAGTAAGTACTTAATAGATGGAAATCAGCTTACAGTTTTTAGCACTCCAACCGATACAGCAGAAAATTCCGCAGTGGCATTCACTCCATCAGAAAATGTGTGGCATGGACATGTGTGGCAGCAACAACTAGTGCCAGAAAACCAGTCATCG
Organism: Drosophila algonquin; assembly: GCA_035041765.1. NCBI lineage: Eukaryota > Metazoa > Arthropoda > Insecta > Diptera > Drosophilidae > Drosophila > Drosophila algonquin. The sequence goes on from JAWNKY010002630.1 coordinate 39,106, forward strand.
TTGCGTGTGCACCTGTCCGTGTTTGTTTTTGCAGCTTATGTTCCCCAAAAAAGTTCTGCGGCGCCGCGTGGCACAAAAAGAGCAATGTCATTGCCAGTTAGGCAACTCTCATCCGCACTGTCACCCGCATTCCCTTTGGAACCTCACCCTTCCCTTCCAGAGTCCCAAAGCACGCAGAGATTTATGAAATCGAAAGTTATGGCATTCGAACGAGTAATTTTGTTACAAAATTGCAGGTCGAACTTTGTTGGGGGAAGGGGGAAATGCTGGTGTGGCCGCCACTCCATTTCTATTGTCATTTTGAAATGCATTTTTTTCTACCTTCCACAGGACTGGACTACGAGTATAACACTAGAGAAACCGCTCAATGGATTCCTTCGACTCATGCATCTTAATGGGTTAGCCCCTGCAATTCTATTGAAAACAGAATCCCGACTGTTTACCAATTCAAATCAACTGCCAGAAGCGGCCAGAAGGGAACAATGAGTGGAGAGTGGAGTGGAGTGACCTGCTGTTTGATTTATGTGCTCTGCACTTTTTGACAAAGTGCTTGCCACTCGACCAAGAAGCTTGCATCAGTCCGGCCTTCAGCTCTGAATGACAGTCAAAGTCAGTCAAGTGAAAGATAGACAGATGGACAGATAGAGAGCCAGCTACTTCCGCCTCTCATCTGCTGCTCCTGGGCTTCCATAGAAGCAGCTGCGTGCATTCGAAATGGCTCTGGGTATGGCCATATCCATATCCCTCTGGCCCCTGGCTGCCGAGTGAAGTTTTTTGCTTGCCTGCTTGCATTAAATTATGTTGTTTGCTCAACAAATAACAGGAACACACTGCAGTACAGCACTTTCCTCCTCCACCTGTAAGATAAGTCACTCCCCTCCTCTCCTCTCTCACTGCGAGTGCATTGTGCTGCCATTCACCCACTGACAATGTGTGAACTTTTCTTGCTTTTGACAAGTGAGTTTGTGGGCTGTGACAAAGGAAATCCTCCAGGAATAGAGGAAGAAGCAGAAAAGTTTTTGTTTCTGGTGAAAACTGTTTCAAAAGGAAAATAGATATTTGTGTGGGCTGGGAAACTGCTGTCCAATAGAAATGGTTTTCCCTTTTCTAAGTGATGAAAATTATCATTACTCAAAACTTTAATGATTAATGAAAATGACTTGTTAAATTTGCAACAAATTCCGGACTAAGTGTGCAGTAATTACGCTTATTACGGCCATCCGATAGGGCCGGACAATTTCCCACCGGACTTTCGCGGAAAACTCATTTCGGACCAGCATGAAAAATGCATTGAAAATAAAAGCAGCGCAAGCGTAAAAATAAACCCATGCAGGCAACTCTTGATTTAAAAATGCCACGCGTCGAGAGTTTGCCTTTCTGTTTGTTTCTTTGTTTAGCAACATGACCCACTTTCCCCTCTCGCTTTCTCTACACATACATATATATTTCCCCGAGTCTGTCCAGAAGTCTTCTCTCTGCTTCTCCCTGCAGACTTTGTTTCATATAATTTTCTTGTTGATTTTCACTGCATGTTGTTTTTCCCTGTTTACCAGCAGCTTCCTCCCACTATTACAATAGAATGTAAACGAAAAGGTTTCCCCAGAAGGAAATCTCGTTTCTCTATGGGTAGTGGTATTCCCCAACTTCATTAGCCCCGGGATCAGGGAACCAAGTCCTAGTTTCCACATAACTGATTAGCTTTGATCGGGGTCAGGCTAGGATCTGCACTCGATGATAAATGATTGGCAATGATTGAGTCATCGCTGGAGTGGCCCTCAAGCCCCAAGCCCTCAACCAGGCACAGATTACTGATTTAGCCAAGCATATGGTTGGCTGCCAAAGATGACAAACGGAAACGGAATACGCATCGAACGAAATTCGAGTGTCATGAAAATGTTTGATGTGCAAATCCTCAGAGATTTCTCCCCCCAGCTCTCAATCTTCATCACTTTGGTTGCCCCCCAACGTGAGGGGGGAGAAATGTTTGCTGTGAGAGATGTTTCCTTTTTTCATTTACAAATTGTGTGCCCCAAACGGACTCGAATGTGTGACTGTGGCTTTCTGCCCCCATTCTGCCCTAAACGATGAGCATTTAGTTCCACATCAGCGACAGCTTTCAGACAGCTGTAAAATATTTGAGGCAATCACAATAGAGAGTGCTTGCTGTTCCTTTCGTTTCTTATAGGGCGTGCGATGGCGAGATGGCAGAACAAATTTCCGCTTGTACTGTATTAAAAATGTGGCAAGCAAATTGAAATATTCCTCAGCTTACCTAGAGAGCCTAGCCTCTCTCCCCCTCTCTTCCTCTCTCTCTCTCTGTCTCCACATGGTCGACTCGTGTCTCGGTCTCCCACTTCTTGCTGCTTAAGCCATAAATCTTGGCCTAAGCCAGAGCTGAAGCTCATGGACTCATGTGCCCGGGACTCCTTTCCCTTAATGGCCGAGCAAAATGTATTTATCTAAAATTATCCCCGAACAAAGTGTGTTCTTTGTCAACGCAAAGCTGCTCTCGAAATTTATGCCAGCGCCGCACAGAAATAGAATGCAAACATTCGAAATTGAGTTTTAATAACAGAGACGCCAGCAGAATACAATATGAAAGGAAAATCAAATGAAATATATAATGAGACATTAATACGCAGTAAACTCGTTTGTAATTAGAAGTGGGTCTAAAATTCTATTTTATTTACAGTCCAAAAACAGATCGTTATGTAGTGGTTGGTTGTGGTAGGGTCTGCGGTCTGGGGTCTGGGGTCTGGGGTTGCGGTTCCACTTCAGTCTGTTGCTCATATTTGAATATATATTAAATTTTATGTGGCTCTCATTTAAAATTCAAATCAATGACAAAATCTGCAGAGCTAATCAATATTCGGAGCGGAAAATATGGCAAAGAAAGATGGAAGGAACGATAGAACAAAGAAGGAGGGAGGAGGGAATATCCCCCACTAGGAGTTTTATCTTTCCTACAAACTTTTAGTGCAGTTCCACAGCTGCGTCCACCAGGCGTATACGCAATATGCTGCTGCTCTTTATGCTGCTGCACAACCCCATATGCCGCTGCCAGCTCTAATCAACGAGGCAAACAGCTTATGCAACCGGTAAACAATCCTCATAATAACGGCAAATGTACCTCCACGAAGATACTCGTATCTAGAACTTAAAGACTCAAACCCGAAGCGGATGTACGAACCAATTTAATTGGCCCAACAATTAAATGAATTGCCGTCACAGAACACGCAGAGAAAGGTACACAATCTTGTTCTGCAGTCTCTAAGGCAATCAAGAGAGTTGCAAACAGTTTAAAGTATCTATCGTGCTTCGTCTATTGCACAATTGTGGGAATCTCTTATGTATTTCCAGGTATTTCATCTTCATGTCCGAATCGGAATAACAAATTAGACAGTGAGTGCAAGGCAGTGCGGACGTGAGGGCATGTCCAGCATTCAAGCAACTCATAAAATATTTATGAACTGTGTGCACCATGGACGATGAAGGATGGACGACAGACCAGATGACCGAGCAACCCTTTGATATGCAAGGAGAGTGGAAGCCGACATGCCCGGCAGCCGGGAATTTAATTTGTTTAAGGCCACCAGGGGATTTAATGCTATGAATGAAACGCATTTAATAACTGTTGACCTAATTTATTCAAATATCCATCCATATCCGTCGCCCGTCCCGCTGTGCCCGCCCTCTGATTTGCATGTGCAACGGGTCAACAGCATGGACGCTTCAGCTTTTGTTCAATCTTTGTCAAGTGCGGCCCTGGACAGCACTGGACACCACAACAGCATCCTGCCACATCCACGAGTGATGGGTGTTGATGGGTGTGCATATTTCGACTATTTAACGCACATAAATTTCCATTATCCAAGGCTAAATTGTGGTCATTGTTTGGGCACGTACACACTCAACACTCTTATCTTCATTTGTCGAGTGAAGGCTGCAAAAAGGGAATAAACTGATTCTCAGATGAACGAGAGGATATGATTTTGCAAGAGGAGGTATTTAAAGTTTTGGCTTCGGCTTTAAGACCCCCTTCATTGCATTCAGATCTATCTCTAATCACAATACGTTAGTGTCAGAGTCCAATGTGTTGCTTGCCTGAACAAGCAGCCACTCAGGCAAACGAAGTCATAAGCAATTGCCTCCAGTTCCATTTCCATTTCATTCCCCCATATGATGACACCCGAAATGCCAACTCATGACAATTATATTGGCCCCGAGAGGCGGTCGCCGGCTAAGCCAGTGACAGTGCTCCATACAATGGTGGGATACGAGTGTTGCTGCCACCTGGCCGTCTGCTCGTTGCCCGTTGCCCGTTGGGTGCTTTGCACATTTCCCAAATTAACCTGCACCGAAACCCACACACGCACGCACACACAGAGCCAGGCAGAGGCGTTAGTTAAAGCGGCCTGCGTGTTTGACAGCCATCCTGAATATCCTGCATATGTGTGTGACACTGTGGAAAGCATTTCTATTGCCTTTCCAGGAAGGAGGAGACACCCCACACACACACACACACAGAGAGAGACAAACCGTCTGTGAGTGTCACGTTTCGACAGTCAAAACATCCGCTGTGAGTGGCATACGCAAAATACAAGGGCCAATACAAAAGGCGAAAACATATCCAATACTCCTAAATACGAATATAGTCGTTTCATGTTGAATGTGGAATGTTGAATGTCTCGCCTGGCTTAGCAATGACTTCATTTAGATAGATTTCGCACATATGTACATATATACCTCCCAAATCCATACTGTTCCATTAAAATCTGTTTGCTCGTTTTGAACAATCAAATGAGGATAATCGTATCTGTTCGGATGGCCGTTATTCCTGTTGGCATGGCCGTAATTTCTGTTGTTCTGTTGCCATAAAATTAAATTGCCGTCTGCCGTATGTCTAATTATAGTAAATCCTCCGCACCGATGGCACGCAGTGGAAAATAACAGAACCCGCAGGAAATCGGTTTTGTTAGGATTGCTGCATCGGGGCATGTAAAATTCAATTATGGTATGCTTTTGTGGCAAATTAGCGTGCAGCAACCACAATGATCTCGGGCGATTGCATTTGGATACGCCCCAGACACGTGTGTCTGTCGCTGCCTCGCAACGACTGCTCCATGTGGGTGTTGTAGCTGGCTCTGATTGTGTCACTGGCAGCCACTTTGTGGCCATAACGTCAAAGCGATGCCCGCCTGAACACCGAACACCGAGCAGCAGCAGCAGCAAGACAACAGCGTTCTCATATTTTCAGCTCATGTTCTGTGGCTTCTCGCAGTGACTGCCGTTGACTTGGCTACCACTTTGCGGTTTCTACTTGTACTTGAACAAGCCAGAGCTGATAATGATGATGATGGCTGAACATTTGCCAAATCAATTTAGGACATGCGGGTTGTCCTTCCTCCCTGTGTGGTCCCTGTGTGGTGCGTGGGCGTGAGGCATAAAATATCTCAAATGGAAATTGGCCTTTAAAACGCTTTTAACAGCGGCCCTAAGCCACTTCAGGGCGTAACGTAAACGTTTAAAACTTGAAAACTGCGGAAAATGTTGAATGCCACAAAAGTTACGAATTGCGTTGCCTACCTTCAGGCGTCTCGTGCCGCAATCGTCCGCAAATGTTGGCTTCTGTTTGTTTTTGTCAACTTGTTTGGTTATTTTCATGACACCCAGAACTCATTACCCCTGCCCAGGGCATTGTGAGGTCACAGCTGCCACCATCAGTCCTCTCTAAATGTTTTTGCATCCCCGTTTGATTATTTGCATTCTGCGCGACGCGCCGTTGGCCAAATAACCGATGACGATCGAACGGTTATGGCCATACAATCCCGGTGAACAAATATTTGTGCTACACTAAAAAGTACAGTCCAACAGAGTCCGGGAACAGGACCCGCTATTGATTTCATTAAAAAACACACTCGCAGAAATCTGAATTGGACATTCAAGCCATGAAATCGGAAACATACATATGTACATATATGTAGGAATATACATACATATGTGTGCATGAGAGAAGCATTGAGAGCTCGCCAGGCAGCAGTGGCTCTAATAAATTTATAACAAATGACATTGGCCAGCCTAATAAATGTGGACCTATTAGTCCGAGGCTCCAGGCAGTGGCGAGTCGAGACATTTAAGCAGCCGAATGCCAATTGAACGCACACACAAGCCACCAGCCACAAGCATTACCGTGCGGGTATAGAGGGATAATGTGGCAGGACAACGATGTGAACATGAAATATTATTTCCCCGAGAGCAAGAGTGGCAGAGGAGAGGTACAAATAGTTTGATTTACTGGCGCTGCAGCAGCAAAAACGAGGAGAGCCAGAGCGCCCAAGGACATGCATGGCCCAGGGCTGTCATCCGGGTGCTGATAACAAGGACTCTCCGATCAATTATGGTGCCATGCATGGTTCCTGCGGTTTCTGCTTCTGGTGGCATGTAAACAAGTCCGGAACGTGCCCTTAATTAGTTTCAATCAAATAACCAAGAATACTCGTATAGGATAAATCAGTAGAACATATGGATAAATTACCGCGCTGTCAGGCAGCTACGGCGGATATCTCTGTTTTACTATCTCTCTGCGTTGCGATTGACTTTTCGTGACTTTAAGGACGGTTTTTCCAATGTTAATGACGCAAGAATGTTTGCCAGGGAGAATTTTACAGCTGCAGTAAATGTTCCATTAAGGCGACATTTTACGCACTGCAAAGGTTTGGAACTTACGCACGAGCGATTCCGTTTGATGATGTGACAATGAAATTCAGCAAAAATCTATGGGCCATAAAATAACACATAATAAACGGCGTAGTTAAGGGCTTTTAGAGCCACTAAATCGATAGCAGCCATCAGCCAGCATCGCTCAACAATCATCCTTAACAGTGATCGGATCGGGCTGATTTAGCAGACCAAAACTGAAGTATATTTACTGCATTTATTGCTGTATTTCAGTGGAGAACTAGGTTGGCCTGCATATGGTATATATGTAGTATGAATAATTCTTGCAATGGTTTTTACAATTTTCCAGACGCGTTTTCATTGCTATTTGTATGTGTAGGTGTAGATGTGTGGTTGCTTGTGTAATTATATCCGTGTGTCTAACATTATCGCAACTCTAATGTGTAGTCTCGATTATGATCTCGTGCGTGTCCAGGTCGGGCACCGCAAACTTCATGGGCAAATAGTCATCGGGATGCATGTGGGACATTTGATTGACCTCCAGTGCGGCTCGCTCATTATCCTCATTGCATTTGCTCTCGTGCTTCTCGTAGTCCGTGAACGTATCGAAAATAGCTCGACAAACCATGCATTCAAAGAAACTCCTAAAAAGAGGGAAATCCATTATTACTTGCGAGTAGGATAGTCGTAGATTTCTTACGGTTTCTGCTCCGCCTCGAGACGTTCCCTCGCCAGGGCCGCCGCCGCCTGAATCGACGCGGGCACATCCACGTCCACGCCCTCCTTGATGTGCGACTGAAGGTGACGCTTGAAGTTTGAGAGCTGGGTGAACCCTTTTTCACAGTAATTGCACTGGTAGGGCTTGGCGTTGAGGTGTCCGAGCTTGTGCTTCTTGAGGTTCACAAGCTGGGAGAAGTAGCGGCCACATCGCTGACACCGGAACGGCTTCTCGCCGGTATGTGTCATTTTATGGCGCTTCATGTTGCTCTGCTGCGTGAAGGACTTGTTGCAGAAGTTGCAGGTGAACGGCCGCTCGCCACTGTGGACCGCGAAGTGGCGCTGCAGGTTCACCGCCTGTGCAAACGCCTTCGAGCATATGTTGCAGACAAACGGACGCACGTCGTTGTGCACCTTCATATGGCGATCCAGGTTGCCCGAGTTGCAAAAACTCTTCGCACAAAGCTTGCATTCATAGGTAGTTTTGTTGTGATTATGAACCTCCTGGCGGTGAAGGGTCTGGTCGCGTTTGCTCTTGAACGTCTGCAGTAAGAAATAGTTCGTCAGTTTAGGAAATACGCCAGTTCGTGGAGATACTTACGCGGTCGCAACGCTTGCAGCTAAACTGATTGACCGCAGTCTCGTCGAATTCAACCTCGATTCCCGCCATTTTAAGCCTTGCTACAACATTGAGGCGATGCAGTTATGTGTGCTGAAAAAGTTAAGCATGTTATCAATGCAGTTTGTGCATGAGAACATCGCGAAAACTTACTTTGAAACTAATTCTGAAATTGTCTAATCTTCGCGTCTGGAAAAAGTCATATGGTGGGCAAGAGTGTGACCACAGCGACGGAGGAAAACACCGAAAAAATACCACGCCACTTTACACAGCGATATAAATACTACATATTCTTCTGAATCCTAATCGTTGTTTTTACTGGTGTAATGGTTCTCTAAAGCACAGATACTTCAATTTATATGTGGCTTTTATTATGGACTCCATTGCATGGAAAATTGCTTGAATATGTTGTGGTATCCGTGACTGTGCTATTTAAAAATATCTGCGATAAGTCACTGGTTCATAGTTTGTCGGACGCGTTAGTGTGTTTCTGTGCGATGCAAGATAAATAGAAATAAAAGTAATTTACAAAAATAAAACCATTTGTCTTCAAACATGGCCACCTACTCAAACCAGCATTGGCTACTGTCCCACATACGAAACTCCTTCATCTCCACGGACGACACCGGGATGTGCGAGACCGTGATGCTGAGCGATGACATGCCAAAGCATTATTTGAGAAAATTCAACTCTTCGGCTGGGGCGGAATCCCATAGGCGGAGGCCGTTGAAACCGCCGCTGGCTAGTACATTACCGGACAGAAACACACGGCATCCGGACGCGCCAATGCGGGAAGTGGACTTTGTATGCTATCCCGGTTTGGACCTGAGCGACGATGAGGTAATATCGAGCGATTGGAGCAGACTGCAGGGCGTGTGATGTCGAAGAACTGTTCCACATATTCCTCAGTCCGTCTTGATGTGCCTTAGACTGGCATTTTGCTTAGCTAACTAATATATGAATTTTCATTTAGGAGGACATGTCGACGCATTCGTTCGACATTCAGATGTACCCCGAGGTGGGCGCGCACCGTTTTCGATCTAACACTGCCCAAAAGCTGGAGAAACTGGACATTGCCAAGCGAAGGGCGGCGCGCATCAAGAGCATCAACTACAATGAGGAAGTGCAGCCGCCCGACGACAAAGACTTTTTTAAGCGCAAGGAAATACCAAATATCCAGCCAACCATCCCAAAGGAGAAAAAGGAGAACGATGATGAGCTGTCCGACGAAGGGGTTCAGAGCATGCTGACGGAGCAACTGGCCAATAGTCCCAAGCAGATGCAAAACAAGTTCATCGAGTTCGCTCGCTTCGATGGCACCTCGCAGGTGGGCATGCAGACGAAGCGCATCAATGTCTATCTAAACATGCTGCCAGAGCCAGACCGCAACTATCCCCTCAAGGTTTGTGTGCTCTCCACTGCCAAGATCCAGGAGGTGATTGGCTTCGTCTGCTATAAGACCTCCCTGCAGTATCCAGATGTGCCTCTGAAGTCGTTGCAGCATTATGGCCTCTACATGACTGAGGACAACGACGACATGGAAGACTTCCCGCCTCTAGACAATCGCGAGCCTTGCTCCAAGTTTGGATTCTCGCATCTGACCCTCGCAGAGCGGCGTCCCTTGGCGCCCGTCACCAGGGTGGACTACCCTGGACAGTTGGGCACCAAATCAATGACCTCCGAGGATGATAAGGCCAATTTGGCTGAAGCAGCGGTAAGGGCTCTGAAGAATATTACGTTAAACGGCGGAGCAGCCGATCCAGGTGGAGGAGCAGTCGGAGGCGAAGAGGGAGACAGAGATGACAGTCCGCACGATAATGTCAAGGAGTACGAGAAGCGTCTGCTCAATCACAACGATATGCTGGAGGCACCCATGCATCGCACCTTCCGCCTTAACATTATCGACAAGCGTTTTTTCAAGTCCGACGTCACGCTGGGCATTTCCGGCGAGCGGATCGAGATCGACCAGTACAAGAATGCCAAGTTCTGGCCGCAGAAGAAGCCCGTATCCACGCCCATCGATTCTGTGGCCCATTGCGAGATTGTGGAGAAGCGTCAACTGAAGGCTCTTCTTCGTATCTGGCTAAAGTCAAATTCCTCCTCTTCCTCCCTGCCTTCCGGCTGCACGTCGGCGCCCATCAATGCCAGCGTGACCACGCTAAACACGGGTACGGGCAGCGGTAGTGCCGGTATCGCCCACTCCCCAAGCAGTCCGGGAAACTCTTTCGGCTTCTTCACGACCAGCAATATTCGATTTAAGCATTACGACTTCGACACTGACACCCACATGGCCGAGCAGATCAACAGCAAGCTCAACTGCATCCTGGAGATGCGTTCCAGCGAGCTGCGTCGCGAGTTCCTGCAGCAGCGCGAGCGCAAACAGGAGCGGCAGCAGGTGAAAAAGCAGCTCAAGTTGTAGTATTTATTCCTGTGGCGGCGTCTCCTGCGAGAAAAGCTGCTCGTGTGCCTAGCAAGCGGGCCTCTGTATTCGCCAGAGCCACCGCCTCCTACTTCGACTATGCCTAAATCCTACGCCTAAGCCCAAGTCTGCGCCTCTGCCTCCGCCTACTGTTCGATAAGTTGTATTATGTAGTTGCTAACTAAAGATTGTGTTACACATGTTTAAAATAGCCTGTAAGTATTTATTGAACTCACTTAACTACGAAAGTCCGATCCTGAAAATAAAAACACGCATGAAAGTTCATTCGATTGATCCAATCTCCAAGTCAGAGACGCGGTGCAGTGCCAGCTTCCGCCTCGACTGCTTCCAGCGACTGCAGCGCGATTTCCATGCGGCTTGCTAGCGTTTTGCGCTTCCGATTTGCTCGCTCCCTCGCTCTGGCATTGCAATGGCCCGCAATCAAAGTGCAATTAATCTAGCAGCCGCCCCAGACGGGTACGGGGACGGGCCTGTGCCTAACGGTAGTCTCTATTATTGCATATTGTTCGTTTTCTAAAGTTTATTTTTAGTTTTGCAATGTCAGAGCGATCACTGTGTGTGGGTTCGGGTTGGGGTTGGGCGCCTGTGTTCGCCTGTTTACAGATGTTTAGCGTTTTGCTATAGCTGTGAAAATTGATCAACTGCCGTTAGATGATTGCTATAGATATATGTATGTATTTACCAGTCGTATATCGGTTGCTGTTCTATCATAATGGTTTGTTCTAAGGCCAAGGTTGTCAGCACAAAATCACGCCAAAACGTCGCGACTAGCGCGCGACAATTGAGGTCATGTGATGATGCCGCTCGGTGCCGGCGTGACCATATCGAGGCGATGAACAGCACTCAATTTATGGTTAATGATTCACGGGGAGCTGCTATTCCCAGAGGAAGTCGGAAAGGTGAAATGGTTGTAAGACTGGGTTCGGCATCACTCATACGACCAAAAACATTTCAAATATGTCTGAATGACTAACAATCGGTCAAGATCTTAAATTCTCGATAAGTAATAAAAGGAAAACGCCTATTCCCAGGCCACACTACAGTCTCTGTAGTATGTTGTCCAGGCTCGGCTCTAGTTTTCCAGTTCTCCAGTTGGAGTCAAATGATTTATGCCTATCGCGCACAGCCTTGGCTGAAACTCAGGCCCATTCTTTCCACAGACAAATTTAAATATCTCATGCAATTTGTCAAATACATGGCGCGAGTTCAATGATATTCCCACACCCCTCTCACACTTCCACATTGAATTTATTATCGGCAAGTGCGTTGAGTGCGACAAATTGCCTTCAGACTGCGGTTTTTCTTGGTTCTCAGTGTGGGCTGGCAGAACATTTCATTTCACTCAATGGAAGCATAATCGTTAGCTCATTTGCCTAATGGCATGCACCAGACCCAGACCCAGGCCGGACTTGTTCCGTTCGCTCTGTGTGTGGTTACAAGGATGCGACTGCAACTGCAACTGCGACTGCAGCTAATTGAAAGTCAATAAGTGCACTATGTATAGGCGGCGGCGGCAGCGACCTTGACATTGAAACTGAATAACAAACGTTGGCGAAAAGTTCACTTAATATGAAAGTTGACAGCCATTTTCCAGGTGCAGGGGGCCCATACTGAGGTGGGCGGGGCCAGAGTCCGACCTGGCACGCACCGCGAAAACACTACAACAAAATGTGAAAAAAAAGTGAGCGGACCTCGTTGTCAATTTATCAATTGCATAAAATAATAGGCCTAGGCGCATAATTTAATGTCGCGTTGTTTGTTGACCATATTCTGAAGGCCGCCACTGCTGTACATACATACATATCTACATGTGCACATATATATTCATATTTATATACATAGATATATTCAGTGAAATATATATGCAGATTAATCACGATGCAACTAGAAGAAATCGCTGGACAGAGGCAGCACAGAGTGAGTCACGCAACTGGAGCCAGAGCCAGAGACAGAGCTTGAGCCATGGCATTACTTTGATTATCGTACTCCAAGATAGCCATACCTCCTATCCACCCGTTGAACTTCCAATTATAAATATTTTTGAGCAGTGCCATAACCAACCTTAACGTTTCGATCAGATTTATGTGTTGTGTTGTTTACTCAACATTTTCAGTGTCGAACGTCTGGAAACTCTGCTTCCGTTTTCATTATAAAATGCGGTGAGAATTTTAATGGCTTAATGTTCGTGGGATCAGAATCTGTACATTAATTGAGCTATTGATAGAGATTTATAACACATTCTCTAACGGGAACACGCATGCATTGAATACTGTTGAGAATTGTTGGAATAAATCTCCAATTTCATGGACCAGAGCTCCCTTTCTGTGGCCAACAGATTTGCCAACACGGGGGGCAATAAGCGTTGGGTTTTAACTTTAGCCGCGTGCCATACATTATGATCACGTCGGTTATTTTCATTATGGCCATAACATTTTGCACATACCATAGACCAACCCACACGGAGACAGGCGTTGCCCAGGCACGGCCCTGCCCCAATGCGTTGCACGCACCACAGACTCGACTCTGTGGTCGGCGGCGACTCCACTCCACTCCAGCTGACTGGAGGCATTCACAAAACGTTTGCGGCACCAAAATGCAATTTTAATTGCACAACAATTTCGGATACAAATTCGGATTCGGGGCTGAAAAGTGCGAGGCCCAGAGCTTGTTCTCTCGAGCCTGAGCTGAGACATTTGTAACCCAATTCTGTCGCTCGAGAAGGGGAAATCGCATTTCGCACTTCGCACTCCGCACTCTTCGATTTCCATTTTGAACGATGGAGTTTAATTAAAAGCGTGCGGTTGAATGGAATGAAAACTATATAAAATATGCAACGCCAATTGTGGAGGTCGTCAACTGACCACCGCCTGGACGCAACCTGTTACATCTGAGAATCGCGATGCCGATGGCCGGTGGCGGCGTTGTCTTCCTGCCCCAAAACCCGCACAATTGTGCAGCATCGGCATCAGTCGCTGTCGCTGCCAAGGTTGCCCCCTGTCGCACTGTCTGAGGAGGCTTCCTTAATGAAGTGCCGAAACCTGGGCTCGTTGCAGGCACTTGACTTCACTCGATTCGGACTCGGAACTGGTTTCGCACCACAATCTCAAGTGGATGCCACCGGGTCAGTGTTGCCTGGGCCCATACACAGTACACAGTACAGGTGGTGCCTGGTTGGTGATTGCAACTTGCAGACAAACGAAGATCGTGCATCCGAAGGTTGCAATGCCCTTGCCCTGAACCTGTTTTCTCGAACGAAATAAAAAAAGGTTCTGAGTTATGTAATCCCTGTGCGTACCCGTGCGCCTGTATTCCTTCTCGTGACCCACTTCTGGCAGGCATAAATCGATTGAGCGGAGCACAGCATAAGGATCATAATTTATCAATTCATAATTCACTTGCATAATATCCGTAATTTATTCAACATCATCCACAACAGCTTCAACTGTGCAACATTGAACTTGCGGCGAGGTGAGGTGAGGCTGCTGATTGCCAATTGTCTGGCGGCCGAGTGTCATGCAATCTAATGAGCTGGCGAGTTGATTCATGCAACGTGATTGAAATTGATGAAAGCAGGGAGTTGGGAGATGCAAAAATGCAAATAAAACAAAAGTAAGCTAAAAGTCAGAGCTGTCAAATACACTTCAAAACACTTCAAATTCCAGTGGAAACCTTTGCGTAGGCTCAACATCCGAAAACGCGTGCAAAATGTCAACCGAAGGACAAACTTCAGCTAACAACAATTGCTAATGTGCTCGGATCACAAGCAGATCGGCCATACCATGCCGTAGCTATAGTTGTAGATCGATGGCCCTGAACGCGTATACGACTTCGTCTCGGGCTCGAGTCGAAAAAAAAGTGCAAAAAGTAAGTAAAGTAAACGCTAAATAAAGGCAAATAAATGCGTGAACAAAGCAAACAAGCAACAAAGCAGCAATGCAGCATAATGCTTAAAAATTGGCTTTTAGAGGCAATTTGGAGGCAGTCTTAGCCACCCCCCCGTCCCCACGTGCACCCTCCTACACCGCTGACCTACCTCACGATGTGTATCTCCACTTCCTGGATTAACTCGAGCTCTGGCAAACAATAAAAAGCTCGATTAATCTACCGCAGATGGACACGCCTCTCTCTCTTGGAGGCTGCCAAAAGCCAGAAAGAAACATAATTTTATTTTTATTTTTATTAAATAAATCATTTGGCATTTCTGTTGTGCTACCAGCAGCAAACAAACAATAAGAAATCAAAGTTATTATTGTGGCTTTGTGTGCCAGTGTGTCTGTGTCTCTTACCGCAAGGTTGCAAGTCTTGGTTGTGGGTTTTTGTTGCTGCTTTTTTGGCAACATAATTTACTTGTTGGCAAATCAAATTGTTGGGGGAGACTACGACTACGACCAGTGCCACTGCCACTGCCACTCCAACCGAAATGAAATGCTTGTCGTCAATTGGCAAATTAATGAACATTCGATGGCCATTTGACCTCACATTAAGTATACGCCTCGTGGCCTGGCCTAGCTGGCACTCGTACTCCCAGTAGCAGCCGCCGCACTATGGATGGTTTACCTTATAATTGGATTGCAAACGTCTGTTGCGCCTCCTTGCATTCTTGTTGAAAATTATCAGTTCATTTTTCGTTGTTAAGTAAACACCAGATACTCGTACGTAGCACGCCGGGTGGCAGGCCAGTGGGGCAGTGGGGATGGGATGATGCAATAAAAGACGACAGTGCCACAGAATGTTTCATAAAAGTGGGGTCTGGTCCGCTAAAAGGATTAGATTTCCATATGCATATGCACTCGATGATATAATGTGTGAAATCATTCCCCCACAGCAAAGCAAAAGCAAAAGCGAATGCCGACAGAACGCAATCGTGCACTTGAACTTGCACTTGACATGCAAATTGTCGAGCTGAGAAAAGCCACTGAATTCGTAGAATAAATGGAGATGCGAATCTCTAGCTATTAGGGGAGGACACCCCTAATAGATTTAGTGGTTCTAGGCGGAACTGGCCGGACCGGCAGCGCCCCTGCCATTGACTGGACACTCTGCCTCGAGTGCCTAACCCTCAAGCGTGCCATTTCCTTCCTGCTTCCCCTATAGATACGGGTGAATAGAGTGCTGCTGGACCTGGACCCGACTAGCATCAGAGCTAGCATGTTGCATAGTAATTGTGCAATTGTGTGTGCTTGCAACGAGGTCACTGCAACGATGTCGCGACAGCAGCAACAAAATCACTGCTATCAACATCTACAATTGCTAAACGAAAATCACTTTCCCAATTTTCGCAAAATGCGAACGATCAATGCAAATCGGAAGTGCCTCGCATTGTGTGTGTGTGTGTGTGTGTGCAGCAGTTTGCTTGTTTGTGTGAGTGTGTGTGTGTTTGTGGCAGAGAACACTTTATAAGAAATAAAATTCATAAAAATACAGGCAACAACAAAAAGCTGACAAATGCATTGAGCAAATGCGATTGTCGCACCGCTTGTTGTTGCTTTTGTTGTTGTTGCCAACGCAACAAGTTTCGTGTGTGTTGCCAATAAGTTGTCGCTGTCGACGACGGCTGCGTCTCTGCTGACTTCTCACTCTCTCTCTCTCGCCCAGGCGGCCGCCTGATGCCTGCTCGCTTGTGATACGCTTGCAGAGAGTATAATGATGTTGAGCAGATGTTTGCCAAGCAGATAAGGATAGATTTCCGATTCCATAGAGTATAGAAACGAAATATTCACTAATTTTCCAATTGACAAGAAGCATTTTATTTAAATTGAAGCGGCAGTGGTTCCTCCCTCAGTTTGATAAGGGACTAATATAAGGAATATCTATCATCTAACTATCATATAGTTGACTTTGGATAAGTCTAGACCTTATTGTCATTCTCCGATGATTACATATGTACATATATCGACCTGCTAGGGTATCAAAAGCTTCGGCCCCCACTTGTTGTTGTTTCTGTTGCTATCGTGCGTACTTGGACTCTCAATAACGCTGCCCGCTGTCGCCGTCGCCGTCACCGTCGCCGTCTCCCTCTCATGTGGTTGTTGCGCCGCTGCTAAGCCCCGACACACGAAAAAAGCCTGAACAAAAATCGAGACGAAAGCAGAGGGTATTTAACCGACCTCAAATCAATTTGCAATTTCAGTCGATCTCCGCGTTGCAGCGTTGCATGAACTCAATCAAACTCTCGTGCGAAACAGAAAGTTGAACACTAAAATTATAAACTTTTTTCGGTGAATACCTTACGGAAATAATTAGTGAGGAAACGGGCAACAACAACAACCAAAATAGTAACAACAATTACAACATTTAAAACAAAAACAAATAAAACATCTAAAATAAAACGGAACGGGAAAAATTCCCCAAAACGCATTCGAAATTGTAAATTGAACTTTTATTGAAACAACATTGGCAATTGGTGTCAAGCGCGGCCTAGAAAATGAAATAAAACTCCCCAAATATACAAATTCCGAGCACGTTGCAGACAACATTACGCAAACAACAACTAAACAACTAAAGCAACAGAAGCAACAACAACAACATTTGAACAGCTGACTTTCGTTCAATGAACGTTTAAGTTGAAGAGCCAAAAGTTACACAAATGCAAACAAAGCTGCCCATTTCCATTTCTATTTCCATTTCCAATTCGATTCCCATTCCAATTTGAGTTTTCAATGTAAGTGCATCTCGAGGGGAGAGGAGAGCTTTTCCAACTGAACTTGAAAGTGAAAGTGAAAGAGAGAAAGAGAAGCGGCTGCGCCGATCAAGAGAGCGAGAGAGAGAGAGAGACTTGAACGAAGCGCTTAGAGCTTAGAGCAGCGATTAGAGTGTAAGAGACTGGCAGCAGAAGCTTGCTACCGAATAAGAGAGTGCAAGAAAGACAGCAGAGGCTGCTGCCCGATAAAAGAGAGTAACTGTCGCAGCAGCTTTTGCTGGAGTGCCAACGACATCTCAGAGCATCAGCCAAGGTCATTCGATCAACATGAACAATCCAGCAGCAACCCAGGAGACCAAGCACGAGCAAGCGTACGCCGTGAAGGCGCCCCATGCCGGCGAGGAGGGGCACATTTTCGTTGTAAGTCCTGTGCCAGCGTCAGCCCCAGCGCCAGCGCCAATGCCGGCACCAATTCCATTGCCAGCTGCTCCCGTTCTGACAGCTGTGCCCGTGATGAAGCCGCGGCATGCGCCAGCCGAGGAAGGGCAGATGGATGACGAAGATGAGCAGCCTTGCTGCAGCTCCCAGGCGATAGTGCCCATCTCCTCATCGCTGCCATCGAAGCTGCTGCGTTTCCACGCCAAACGCTCGGCCCAGGCACTGCTCCACCAGATGGAATCGCTGGACTCCCAGCTGGGCAGCAGTGGGGGAAGTTATTCGGAGGACACCTCGCCCAGTGCACCGCCAATGTCGCCGCCAAACGGTGACCAACTGCTGGTGGACGTGGGCATGGGCTCCTCCATTGGCGACTCCGAGGAATCAGAGGAGGACGATGAGCTGAAGCCTCTTGCCGTGGACAACCACATTATGCACGAGGTGGATCTGTCGGAGCGCCAAACTACTCCTCCAGCCGTTCTCAGCGAGGCGAATCTCGAGAAGTTCCGCAAGCACCAGATGGACAACATCTACCTCCATCCGAACTTTACCATGGACACTTCTCCGCCACCCGCTGTGGCCCCCGCCAACTCGCCCGTTCTGGAGCCTCGCAGGGAGCACCGTTCGTTCCTCGCCATGAAGAAGGAGAAGGAGGTGGAGGAGAGAGTGGTGGAAAAGGCAGTGGAGCCAATGGAGGCGACATCTCAACTGCCCAACGAAATCGACAATATGGATCCCTCTCTCATTCCGAGCGAGGAGTTGGCCGCTGAGATCGCCGACGCCGTGGAGTTCTACTTCTCCAACGAGAGCATCCTCAAGGACGCCTTCCTGCTGAAGCACGTCAGGCGCAACAAGGAGGGATACGTGAGCCTCAAGCTGGTGTCCAGCTTCAAGCGCGTCCGCCAGTTGACGAGGGAGTGGAAGACGGTTGGGGATGCAGTGCGTCGCAAGTCCAGGAAGATCGAGCTGAACGACCAGGGCACAAAGGTGCGACGGATCGACGCTCTTCCCAGCTTCGACGAGACGATGCCCTCGCGCACCATCGTGGCCTGCGATCTGCCCATGGAAAAGCTGACCATCGAAAAGGTCTCCGATTTGTTCTCCAGGTGCGGCGAGATCGCCCTGATCCGCATCCTCAAGCCAGGGATGGCCATACCCGTGGATGTGCGCCAGTTCATGAACAAGTATCCGGAACTGCAGCAGAAGGAGTGCGCCCTGGTGGAGTATCTGGAGTCCTCCTCCGCCCGCGACGCTCGCCACCTGAGCGGTCCCTTCCAGGTTTACGAAATGGTGGCCCCCAAGAAGAAGACGGGTAAGAAGGCGGCCGTCATCCAGGTCGCCGCACCCGTGGCCCGCATGGTGGAGAACTACCGCTACTACAACGACGCCAGCTACGAGAGGTCTCGTGGCGGCAGCTTCTCCGGCCACGAGACAATGCCGGACCTGCGCTTCAAGCTGAAGCGGAATAACTCGGACTTCCAGCAGAGTTTCTATCAGGCGGCAGCTCCCCAATTCCATGGCGGTCACGGAAATCCCTATCAGCACTACCAGCCCAGGGGCAGCATTGGGAACCAGGAGAGCGCTCCGGCTGGTTTTTTCTCCTATGCACCCAGACGGTACAGCAATACGTCGACCATCTCCGCGAACACGGCGGCTGCCTTGGGCGATGCCTTGCCCTCGCCCTCTGCTGTCGTCGGTCCACCCAGTGTCAGTAATCCGGTGTCCAGCATGAGCAGCCTGCAGCGCCGCCTGTCCAACTGCTCGGATCAGAACTACAGCGCGGAGGCGAATGCCCCAATGTCTCGCAGGACCAGCAACTGTTCCGAGACGGGTGCTCCTCAACGGCGGGACTCCAACTGCTCGGACAGCTGTCCCTGCTCGAGGAGAGTCTCGGACTTTGGACAGGCGGACACGGCCTACCGCAAGACCTCCGTCTGTTCCAACGGCAGCTGCCAGGGCAACAGCGGGGAGCGTCGGTTCTCAAACGGATCGATGCAGTTCGAGCGAACCTTCTCGAACGCCAGCGAGAGCAATGGGTTCTATCGTCGTCCCTCCAATGACTTCAACATGGAGCGCGAGCCGATCTCCACCGATCAGATGGTGGGTGGAGGAGGTGGCGGCTACCAGGTGTGGCCCCGCCGCTACTCCAACAACTTCCAGCAGCTGAGCAACAAGCTGGCGGCCTACGACAATGCCCAGTACATTGGAGGACGACGCATATCCACGGACTCGGGCTACGATCGCCGCTACTCCTTTGGATCGGAGTTTGAGGGATCGCCACGCTCCCGCACAGGCAGTTTCCTGAGCAACTACAAACATGGCGGCGGCGATGTATACGACGGCCAGCCGCGATCTCGCACTGGCAGTTTCCTGGACGGATCCCCACGCTCCAGGTCCGGATCCTTTGCCCAACGTGCTGCTGAGAGCCTTGTCCGCACTCCCATAGGTCCGGATGGCAGCAAGGGTTTCGGCCAGCGGGCTAGGAAGTTCGGCCAGGACGTGTCCCCCGTCAACTAGAACATACGGCTGAGTTGGGGGGAATTGTTGATTAGTTTTAGTGGGAACTCTTTGTCTATTACTCGTTTGTGAAATTTATGGCTGTACACTGTGATGCTGTCCACCCCGTAACCCTGTAATACGTATGTACCATATATCCCACACACACCCGACACGATTCCGTTCCGATCCGATCTGAACCGCGCCCCCCATCCATAGCCACCACTTAGGAATAGTAATCGAATTTGTAGTCCATAAATTTACCTTCAAAGTTCATCGGGTCTTAGGGTTGTTAATGTGGAGTTCTCTTGCTCAAGATCAGATCTATAATCCATATACATATGATATTCTTTCACGCAACACTGCCAATACTTTAAGATCGGAGGAGCGATTCTTGGATGTTATTATGTATGCTTCTTAATGCATTATTCAGTTGATAGATTGTAGGTTCTATAAATCATATTTTATATCGATCGTTATGTTTTCACAAACTATTTTATAACCTGTTGACTACTTATATAGGAAGATAAATACACCCTTATACCATTATACATATATATATTTCCTAATGGGTTGACAATCCATATGAAGATTTACTAGTGTTTTTATCGCTAATAAAAAAACTTAATTAGCTTAGAAGTAGGATAGTGAAGTACCGAGTGGCTGCCATGAAAAACAGTTCTAGATATGTGGCCATAATACAGATGCAAGTTGGAGAAAGGTGCGACAAAGTAACTTGATTAGAGTCTCAGGTCCATAGATTAACTATTCGCTGGGCAAGAGGAACTACAGCTCCACATTTTCCAGCATCCCCACTAAATCTTTTCGTTGCTCTCCATTTGAATACTTTTGTTCAGTTGTAACTATAGTTAGCCTAATGATTATCCCCATATGTGTATCTACTTAGACTTAGACTTGGTTGTCCTCTCGCATGGAGACGGAGGAAACAGCAAAACGGATTATTACAGGAGAGAATAAAAATATTTTTCATTTTTAGCTTTTAATTTTGATTTCGATTTCTTACAGAAGCATTACAATAAATTATACTCGTATTACATGTGCATGTATGTGTGTGTGTTAACCATAAATAAATATATTTGAACAAAAACATCGCTTATTTCTCGGGTACTATTATTAAGTCCATTGTTACAATTATGAACTTGAAATGGAGCTTAGCCAGCAATTTGCTGTCTTTTTGCCAAATCATTTTTCAAACCGAACCGAACTGAATCTTGCGCAATCGAAATCAGCCCCCAGCCCCCCGACTGAAAGCGAAATTGAAATTCGCGCCACTCGAGAACCGAAGGTAACTAGGCCAACGAAAACGAAATAGCCACACACAATATACTGGTACTCGCAGATCTCAACCAGACCAGACCAGTCTGCCTTGCCTGTGAAAGCAACAATTTGAATTATATTGAATAATATTCGTTATATTCGTTTCTGATTTTTTGCCCAAAAAGTTTGTCTTCACGAAAGTGACATGAGCGAGCGCCGCAAAAACCGTGACGCATGCGCCCCCAACTCGGATCCGAACTCGCCCGCGGTTCATAATTGTTCATAAAGCGGCCGTTAGCATTGTTACTGCCTGTTGACTGCTGCCTGCCTGCCTGCCGCTGGGGCCGTATTTCGAGTACCCATACCACACTCATATTCGTACTCGTACTCGAACTCACACTCACACTCGCACCTTAATCGTTGCTGTGCGTGCGATTTGTTTTTTTGCGGTTCCAAGGTATTTGTTGTTCACATTTCAGTTCATTTTTTGTTTCATTTTTCGATTTATTAAACAATTTCAATAGGTGTACTCGTGTACGATATATGGGATTTTTGCACACACGCATCGGGCAGTGCCGCCCACTCCCACTCCCACTCCCGCTCCAACTCTCTGGGCCAAGAAAAAACCCGTTTGGAAGCCTGGCCAGCGGCAGTGGCTGCCTGGCCTGCATGCCTGAACTAATTGTCGCACAATTTTTCACCGCGTGGGCCAGGAGCAGGCCAGCCCGGCCCCACTATTAGATCCCATCGTGCCATGGATGCCATGGTTGCCGGTGGGCAACGGGAAGCGTGTTGTGCGTACCGCTTGCATAACATCCACATAGGCAGCCGTAACTTGGGAGGGTAATCACAGAGCAGAGCACAGAGCAGGGATCATGTGATCGGATGATTAAACTTCCTGCCAGGAGGCTGCTTAATTCCCTTTTAAATTTATGCTAATTAAATGTATTGAAACAGGAACCGTAAACAGGAAAACTGAAAGTTAAATGCGAAACCAGTCGGGTTATTTTCCAGAACAACTTAATGGAAAGAGTTCATCCAGATCTTGATGGACCCGTGGGGAGTTCGGCTAAAAATAAATGCTGTAAATTATAACAAACGAGTCGGGCTTGGCATCCATTTTTGTTGGTGGGGAGTTGGAGGAGACTGCCCCACGGATGACATAATCTGATGTGTATTGAACTGACATTTGCTGGCTCGATTCTCGACTCTCAACTCTCGTCTCCAAATGAAACGAAAGTTGTTCGCTGATGCTGATGCCGATGCCGATGCTGATGCTGACTGACCTTAGCCAGGTCTACACTTTTGGCAAGATATTGCATCCTTGAGGTGGCTAAAAATGTCTCAAAGCGTTCAATGCCGGCCGGCCTCTGTGGCAGATCGGTGGCAGTGCGTGGAACGTGCCGTGTGGCAAGTGGTGTTGCCTGCCTCAACCTTGGCCGTCATTTGGCGTCGGCATTAAGAAATTTAACCACATTACACGGCCACACTGCGTATACTCGATGGGGCTTGACTTCCGGCAACCGCATGCACTCCTCCGCACCGCTCATCTCTGCTCTGCCAAGTCATCTTCAAGTTCAGAAGGCAAATTGATACAATATTTATTTATAAATAAAAGCAACCTTAGTTTCAGTCTCAATAAAGCGTTTTGTACTTGAAGTGCGCGTAGAAATTTCCGCACAACATTATTAACATTGCCAGTCATGTCGTCAGTCAGTCTCGTCTCTGTCTCTGCCGCTGGCACTCAGTCATCATTTCGGTTCGTACGAATATTGATGAAATGCCATATTGTAATGCCAAAATGAATGAGGGGTGGTGCGGTGCGGCAGGGGCAGCGGCAGCAGCAGCTGTGCGTACTTTTATTGTTCAGTCTCAATTGCAACAAACACCGCACCGATCGATGCTGACCTCAACACGTTTGTTCTCACTACGCAATTGGCTAACTAAAATAAATACGAGTTCACTAAAATAATCACAAAATGAAATTACAATTCTATTCTTTGTACATGAGGCGAATGCAAATTATAATTCTGAGAATCAAACCATAAAAATGATGTTCGGTTCGGGAATACCCCAAAATCGACTGCGTCTCTGCAATTGTTTTGGCAAAAGTATGCCGCAGTTGTGGGTGAATCATTACTGACCTAGCCCAACCGACTGAATCGGAATCGTAGACACGCTTGGAGAATCTTTATGTGGAAGATAATAAAATAAAATTAGAGATGTTGAACACTCGTATTTATTGATATATATGTAGATCATTGCTCTTGCAGAGTTCTTCTTGCAGTTCTTCCCGCTGTTGCTAGTCTCGTCCGTGCCGTGGCATTTTCCAGCGCAATGCATATTTCAAATCGTCGCGCCATGCTATCGATATGCGATACATTGCTATTTTTGTATTTTTGTTTTGTATATCGGCGCAAAACAAAAAAATACATTTTCAATTTCCTATGCAGCAAGTTCACAGCAACGAGCTTCTTAATGTATGCAATCCAATTTTATAAGTTCAATAAGTGGCCGCTGGAGACTAATGGCGCAGAGTTAAAATAGTCCGGCAGCTCTATTAGTAAAAGCGGCAGTTTTTAAATTTGAATAAACAAATTTGTTAAAAAAAAACAACGATTTTTGTATATTTTGATTGCTATTTAAGTAGTTTTATTTTTTCTTTCATATTATTATCATTTCTATTTTTATCTTTTGGGGTAAAGAAACAAATTCAACTACATTGGCTTGCGGGAGGGGTGGGGAAGTGGAGAGTGGAAGGATGATTAACACTAATATATTTTAAATATAGCTTTCCGCATTGTTAACTTAACATTCTTAGGTATTTTGTCTGCTGCTCTCAATCAATCAGGCGCTAATACATATAATATATTGACTAACAATCGAAATAATTCAAGGTACTATAGATACGACATTAGCTAATGCCAATTAATATACTTTTGCTTTGTGCATTCAATTTGACTATTCTTTTGATGGTTTTTGGCCCACTAGGGGGCCCACACCAGTGTGTGCGTAATCTTAATCGATCTACACCCTTAGATCAGGCTGATGCTCAGGCCTCGGGGCAGCCGCAGGCCAGAATGCTCCAGGGTGGCTTGGTGGGAAATTTCCTCGCTGCTTTCTTCGTCGTGGCTCTGCGGCTCCTCTTCCTCGTCGTCGTCGTCGTCGTCCAGCTCCAGTTGCACTTCCTGTTCCTGCAACACTTCCATTTCCTTTAACTGGTTTGCTTGCCCTTGCCCTTCCTCGTCCTCCTCCCTTTCATTGGTAATTGGATAGCTGAGGCATCGCCTTGCGGTGCTTGGCGGTGGGGATGTTGTCAATGATGACGCCACTGTTACTGGTAGGACCTCGGATATGACGCTATCAAATTCCAGCAGGACTTCATCATCGTCGAGAGTTCGCGTCCAGCGCGGACGTTGCTTGGAGGGGCTCATTATCTGCGGAGGGCGGGGAGATGGAGATACGGTTGAGGAGGTGGGTGCTGACGATCCAGATGGTTCCCCATCCATTGAGCTCTCTCTGCTGAGCGTGGTGCCCAGTCGTCGGAACATGGCCACCACTTTGCCATCGACACTCGGCTGGGCGAATCTTTGGTGAGACGGAGACGGGGCTGAAACCGGAGGAGGTGCTGCTGCCGGTGCCGGTGGCAGCGTCTCCTCCTTGGCCAACTGCGGAGCAGAAGCAACTGCTGCTGGCCTCTCCATGGCCACTACAGCGGGCTTCCGTCGAGGCGCCACACCTTGCACCTTTCCCAGCAGATTGCTCTTCTCCTGGAACTGGCGGAGGTGGTCATTTAGCGACTGTTGTGTAATTTTCTTTGGCTGCGACCAGAACTTGACGCTCTCCAGGTAGCACTGCCGCAGTATCTTGCTCATGCCATCGACAGACCCAAAGCCTCTGCTGCTGCTCCTCTTTCTGTAGGTGATAGCCGCCGGAGCGAGGTTAACATTACTCCGGCTCTGCGGCTGGTTTTGGCCGCGTAATCGAGGCTGCACGCGTACCCGGGACTGGGCTCGAATCCTTGGCTGCGACTGCGGTTGGACGCGTACTCGTGCTTGTTGGGGCTGCGGCTGGGGATGCTGCTGGAACGGCGCCTGTGGCTGCACTCGTATCTGAGGCTGTTGCTGGAACTGCGCCTGGGGCTGGATCCGTACCATTGGCGGCTGGACGCGCATCAGAGGCTGAGATCTGGGATTGGCGCGTACCTGTGGCTGCACATACGCCACCGGACGACCCATCGGACGCGCCCTCTCTTGCGGCAATAGACTGCCGCTGCTGTTGTTGCCCATTTGGGCGGAGGGACTCTGGCTCTGGCTGTCGGCATCGTTGCTGTTGAGGGCCTGCAGGGAGTGCCAGTTAATGAGCCAGTTGTTGCAGCTGAAGCACAGAAACTTATCCTCATTGAGGGGCTGTAATTGGAGAAGGAGAATGCGGGTGAGACATTGAAAGATAATAAAGATTATATAACAGATCGATAGTCGTACTAGATTCATCGTCGAGCTGCACAGCCCTTTGTAATCGTTGCAAGTGTCGTTAGTCCTCCCCGTTTCATGTCCTGCCACGTCTAGCCAAGCATAACCACAGAGTAAACCTTTCGAAAATTACGATACGCCTATGCACTTAGTGATCGCTCTCCGAGTGACCACTAATGAGGCTCGAACTCGAACCGAACCGTGGATAACTACTACGCCATATGTATCTGCAGTCAAAGGTGCAAAAAATATCATATCAATTTGGAAGCGACTGTCGGGCTAGCCCTGCTCTGCCCTGAGCAGGCCAGGCATATTAATTACCAAAGAGCCAACATTCCTCGGGTATCAATAATTTCGTGCACCTGCCCAAGAAAGCATTGCGCCCAGCAGCAGCAGCAGCAGCAGCAGCAGCAGCAGCAGCAGCAGCAGCAGCTGGCCCAAAAGGCCCAAAAACCAGTCAAAGCCAAAGGGACATTCGGTTAGCCAAAAGCAAAACCCGTTTCTCCAACGGCCACGCGCCCCGTCGAATCGAAGTGGAACAGCGCCGGCCGGGAACTGGGTGAACGAGAACTATGGCATTAGGCACGCGCAGGCGCGACAGCTGCTCGGCGCATTAGATAAGGGAGGAGAGCAAGGAAGGGTAGAAGGGGTACTGTAGGGAGCCAGCCGAGGCAGGATCAGGAGCGATTGTCGATCCCTGTTTACCTTTGCTCGGACCTGAAAAGGTGTGCTCCAAGAGCCATGTGTAAACGGTATAATAATGCAAATTGCAGACCAGGTGCAATCCAGACAGCAGCAGGCAAACAGGCAGCCACACACGCACACGGCCAGAGCCAGAGGAGAGGTGGTAGAGAGAGAGAGAGAGAGAGAGAGAGAGAGTGAGGGAGCAAGAGCAAGAGGTGGAGGTTAGCGGTAAGGAGTCCACAGATAACTGATTACAACTAAAGTTTATGGCACTGTCATTGAGGAGGGCTTTACGAGTATTGTCCCAGCACAGCACAGCACACGCTAGAGAACGGTCTCAATTGGGTTTCCCTGAATTCAAGCGGCGGCAGGGTGGCTTTTGAGGGTGCGGGTGGAGTTCTGGTTGCCACGCTACGATCGTGGCAGGTGGTGGTATATGCTTTCGCAATAACGGCTCTAGGCAACCAACGATCCTCGAGGGCAAAGCCACAGGGTATGTTTAACGGTTTCTTTTTTGAAGGGGTTGGTTGAAATATGTGAGCAGTCGAAATATGATAGTTAGTCGTATGATCATAAGAAGTACTGGATGACTTCTATAATAGAATTTCCATCTCAATCTTTTAGCAACCACTCCAAGAATGCTGTTATTCCTTTGGCTGTCACTGCTCCATATTCCTTTTGTGATAGGGGAATCCCAATCCACATCTCAGAAACCTTAGAAAAGATGTTTCCCCGAAATAGCAAAGTAGAAGAAGACCTTCAAATTGGAGAAAAGAATAGTTCTGGCTTTGTTTTCTTTTGGGCACTCAGAGGCTCCTTTTTAAGGCTTCTGCTGGGAAATCCAAAAGAATGTCTTACAAGATATTTGTTTTATGGGGTGGAAGGAATACGGATAGCTAAGAACTTTTGTTTGGATTTGCGCCATTTTAGGAACCGGAATCTCTTTCAGGTTTTTTTTGGCATTGTTCGGGACACAACCACCACCGTGTCACCATGTATGTGTGTATGTCCGTACATAGTTTCCTCTAACCCTAAATCACTCGGTAATTTTCGTTGAAGTGCACACACAATATGAAACCCAGACACAGCCTCAGGTATTCAATAGCTGCTGATATGCGAAAATAACACACACACTCGCACACACAAACTAATCCAAAGAGAGAACCGATAAAGCAGCCAACAGCCAGCAGCCAGCAACAGGGAATCACGGAATCACGGGAACCCTGATGTGTTGAGGTTGAGGTTGAGTTTGAGTCGCAAATACAGCTGCCGTTGGAGACGGATAGGGATAGCGAGAGGAAAGGGTCCGTCTGTGTGGTGTGGGAAAGGGTTCGTTCACTGCCCGCAGAAATTGGAGCAATCAATGCTCCGTGGCTCCCCTTTCCCCAGTGGGAAGTGCATGAATTGTCGTGCATCTGCATCTGCCACTGCCACTGCCCCCAGCCCTTGAGCAGGTTCGGAAACAGGTAGGAGAGTGTGTGTGTGTGTGTTTTGTGTAATCCAATACCCGAAACTCACTTCCACAGAAAACCAACCAAGGATCGGGTCAAGGATCGTTTTCCATTATCCACTTTTCATTCCCATCGCACATTAGAACAAGCTGTTGGGAATTATGAGTATGGGAAAGGCACCGAACTAAGGATCGAACTAAGTGGCGGCATATGCAAAGTGTCCAATTACCGAAAGGGAAATGCACCAGCTGCTCTACCGTGCAACTGCTCCCGTTGTCCCCGACAGAATGTGCACTCTGAGAGATAGACCGGGAGCGGGAAAACAGCGAAAACTTTCGGAGAGCGCTTGGATGCTGTGGGAGCTAACTTTACCTGTCCTACGCCACCCATTTGCTGAGCCCAAGCCTCTGGCGGAGTTCATCCCCTTTTAACCCAAAAACTCGCACACACGTGCAAATACTCTCAGGCACACACACACTCAACCATCCACCCAACACTCGACACACGACACACCACACGGATACAAGAGGCAGAGAACTTTTGCCGAAGGACGTTGTAACGGCGCTGCTGCTGCTGCTTCTGCTGCTGTCAGGCTGTTGTTACAAGACGATGACTCATCTGACGACCAAAGCTATGTACATATATCGATTTTTGTTAGATGGGAAAAATCCATACTCCATACCTGAAACTTGAATTTGGCCTGGATCAACTGCACTATGTTGGGGCCGGAGCGCGGCTCGTAGATATTGATGGTCTGGTTCGTGTGGCAGCCACAGATGAGGCAGGTGCGCTTCAGGTATTCCGAGGAGGCGGACTTTTGGGCGGTGGCCACTGCTGCGGCTGGCTCCACTTGGTGATGATTGTTGGCAGACATTTTGGCGACTCTTGAAACTTCCACGATACGCTTTCGCACTAACAACACTCCGCCTCGTCCTTTGACGGCCTTTGACGTCACTAGAGAACTAACGGTAACTCGAGCTGTAACCGTAGTTGCCTAACGTAACTGTAACTGTGTCCGCAGTTCGCTTTCTGTTGGGGGGTGGATGGGTGGCGCGAAACGAGGCAAACAAAAGGTCGTATACCACCGAAACGCACAGAGAGCGAGAGAGAGAGAAAGGAGCGCGACCACGAGCGGAGAGCCGGAGCAGAACGTCCTTTCGGTTAGACGCACAAATTTTGAATGTGGCACGAACAAGCCCGATGTGGCACGTTTGCCTTCGGTTTTTGTTTTCCTCTTTGCTCTGCTCTTCTTTGAAGTAGGTTTTTTTGTCGAAAGGTATCCCAGCAGGGAGGTAGGGATTTGCGTTGGTGCCTGATATACCTTGGGAGGATTTCTGGACAGAGTGAGAATAGCGAATACTGAGAGCATTGTCGAACGAAACGAAAATCCAGCATAAATATATGTAGTTACAGTACAGAATTGCAATTGAGAATTTTTTACCAAAATGCCAAAATTGTAATTGCATAATTTTCTTAAAAATAAAAGGGAATGGGGAACACATATTTTGTAAAATATTAACTTGATGTTAATTTAAACACCCAATTTGTCTGGATTAGGGAATCTTTATCGATCTCCAAATATTTTGACAACCCAATGCTTACTTGACCTATCTGAACTTTTGCCACTCGAGTTACCTCTTCAGGCTCAGGGCTCCTAAGCCCCACGACCAGGACAAGTTGTGGCAGCTGCCGTTGCTGCCCAGCGACAATACTCCAAATTTAATGTGTCGGTCAGGCCGGCTTCCTCAGCTACGACTTATCATTATGGAAGACACGGCAACACCGTGTGGCATGGCATGGTATGGAGCATGTGTGCTTTGTGGGCTCATCAACAGGCTGTCTGTCCCTGTCCCCATCCCAGCTCAAAGACTGTGTCTCTGCCTCTGCCTCCGACCGCGACTGCGACAGCGACAACAGGCGGCAGCTGCTGCTGTTGCTGCTGCTGCCTCAAAATACTCGTACAAAAGGTGCGTTTTTGGTTTTTTGTTTCTCATCTTTTTTTCGGGCAACTCAATCATATGTTCTCTTTGCCGTGGATCGTTTTTGAGCCAATGTTGCAGCTTGCAACCGGATTGTTTCTGTTTGCAGTCCCGGCGACAGATGTTTTCTTCCTTTTCTCTCGTTTTTACCTTCTTCGCCTTTGCGCCTCCACCTTGATTTCGGGGACTGGGTTACGCTGCGCCTCCTGCCGCTACTTTTACTCCTTGGGTCTATAGTAAACAAAGGAGTAAACCACTCCACTCACTAACCCCCGATTTTGTTCATGAATGAATTTGATGAATGGTCGATGGCCGCTGGCCGCTGGTGGCTGGTGGCTGTTCGCTGGCCGGGAAGGAGACGCCGAACGAGCAGCGGAACGAACGCTTCCTCTCATTCGTTTTTCTTGGCATATGCGTAGCAAATTTCCATATCTGGAAGAAATCTTGCAAGGAAGTGGCTGGTGGCTGGCATCAGGATCGGGACCGGGGCAGGGACTGGGGCTAACCGGAAGAACAAAGTTTATTATAATCTAAAGAATCCCAAATCAAAAGTGGTAATCCAATCCTTATAAATATAAACTAAACTTAGATAATGCATACATATGTATGTATATATATATATGTATAATATAAACTTACATTTGAGGTATTCAGTTTTCGCAATAACGTTTAAGGGTCATATATTTAGAGTTCGAATAATATAGTTTCTTGGAAGTTGATATTCAAAGACCACACAGACCGCGAGTGCACTATTCTTGCGAGTGCCGCCTGACTGGGTGGCCGAAAAATATTCAGGTGGCTGGGCAAAGTAGGAGCCATTGACTGCTATCGGAGTGGTGGACACCTAGGCTTTCGCTATGGAGGGGGCTTAGTTGCGTGGGCGTATGAGCTCCCCGCATGTTGTTACCGTCACATCTGGTCCTTTCCCGTCGATCCCCCACCCGCTGTTGCAATATTTAGGATATTTAGGGCTGACGCCATCTGTCGTTGATTTTGTAATTCAAATTCAGGTGTCGCCACTGTGTAAAGTAGAATGTATTCATTTTTATGTAGAAATGACGTAGAAAACGTGTAGCAATCATTTACGCTCTTACATCTTACGCACATAGCAATGTATCGCATATCGATAGCATGGCGCGACGATTTGAAATATGCATTGCGCTGGAAAATGCCACGGCACGGACGAGACTAGCAACAGCGGGAAGAACTGCAAGAAGAACTCTGCAAGAGCTCTTGGAAGAAAAGTGCTCGGTGATCGTGATCACTGAAGTATCGAATTGATCATGTTTTGAGTGCTGGTGTACGCGAATAATTAACTTATCATATAGAGCGTACTACATGTGATGCATGAATTTATGCCACAATTGTATCATAAAGATATCCGATCCCATCGCTGATCTTTTGGGTTAAACATTATTTTATAAAAAATCAAATTAAAAGGAGAACTTAAAATCAGCAAATCTTGTGGAATATTGATCAATTTATCAGTGCTAAGCGTCCTAGCTAGCTAATAATACCGCCTATCAAAATCGTAGAATAACATTTCCGATCTGTCATTAAATTGAACTTTTTCAATATTCAATATACCATCTGTAGGAGCTTTCCTTCCTGCCAGTTTTCGGCTGTAGAACTTCTATTTATATACCTACTTTGATTAATATGTATTCATTTGATTAGCAATCAGAGCATCAGAATCCCGATATCAGAACTTCATCAACTTTCGTAACCCATGCGTGCAGCACTATCCAAAGTCGAGTGGAAGTCACAACAAAAGATTCATCCTCAATGTCGTCACCCGCTGCCAGAGCGTTACCTTCTCCTTCGACTCTACTCTCACTTCGGAGTGTCCCTCTGCCTCTCTCTCTCTCTCTCTCTGGCCACGTTTCTCACGGCCCACCAAGGAGTTACGTGTGTACGTATGTTATCCCGCTGCTGAGAAACCTGGTAGGAATGGAAATTGCAATTCGGGAGGCACGGCACCTTGGGACATGCTCAATAAGATCGCGCCCCTTGCACTGGGACCCCCCATACGCACGTGCGAAAGTTGAAGTAGGGCCGGCGGTAGCTATAAAATAATTGACTTGACTTTATAATTGCAACAGACGAACAAGAACGGTGGTGGCGTCGCCTACTGTGCCCGGCCAGCATGAGGTTCCGTGTGGCAGTGGCAGTGGCAGAGCAATGCGGCACCCAGGAACGTCACGATTGGTGCGCGCGCCCCAGACTCGCTGGTCGCACAAGTCTCTAGGGGATGGAACTGAAGCAACCCTCTGGGGAGAAGGTTCAGTCTTGCCGGCTAGCTCCGATACATGGATGGAATGGGAGTGCTTGGGTGGCTGTTGCCTCTGCCTCTCCTCTACCTCTCCCTCTTGCTCTCCCCGTTCCGCGCTCTCCGCGTCGTGGCTTCTCTTCTCTTTTCTCGCTCTCACTGCGACTGCTCTGTGCGAATTCCATTTTGTTTTAAGAGCTTCTGCTTCTGTTTCGGTTGTTTCTGGATGTGATGTGATGTTATGCCGGAGAGCAGAGCCAGGCGACGCGACGTTGTGGGCCAAGATGCGGACACTATTCAGTCAGTTGCCGACGCTGAAGGCGCAAGGATATCCGAAGCGCTTGCCAGGATTCGCATCGAAACCAAAACAAACCTCAAGTGGACACGTGTTTGGCGCGAAACGATATCGGCCGACGAACAGAGACCTATATCGACCTATAGGTATAGGGAAATTGTGTGTTAACCAGTGATTTGCATAGTGCCAGCGCTAACCCTCCAGAGACGCCTTCAACCTGGCCATGTCCCGACGCAAACAGGCCAAGCCGCGCGCCTGTCTCAAACGTAAGTTGGGCAAACCCAATTGGTCGGTCAGTTGCTCCCCAGTGACCCGGGCCTGACATCGACTCCATGTCCTGTGTCCCGTGTATCCATGTGTAGCGGTGTGGGGTGGTGTGTCAGTGTGTGTGTGTGCATCTGATTGATTTGCTTTGATAACCCTAGGAGACACATGGACAGGGACAGGAAGAGTAGGTATATGGGGAAGTGGGGGATGGATGTGGACATGGCACAGGACACAGCATTACTCTGCCAAACTTTGCTCGCGGGACCACAAAATGTGACAAATGCAAATGGCCTCCGCCTGCGATGAGCCACCGGCCCTTTTCGTTCCGTTCCGTTCCGTTCCGTCCAGTGCTCCTGCTCCAGCTCCAACTGAAGCTCCTACTCCGAGGTCCCTCCGCCCGACCGACCGACCGACCGTGCTGCAGCTTGCAGGCATTGGCCAATCCCTGGGGACCCACACACCTAACTGTCAGTGATAGAGAGCCAGCGAGAGCAAGAGAGATGGACGGACATGGCAGTGGAGCCCCCAGAGGGGGGTTTCGGGGCAGAGAGTGGGGGACTGGGTGCTCAGAGACCCTGAAAACCCACACAAACCCCAGAATGAGGTTGAAACATTGAGTGTTCTGGTGAACCAACAAGTAAATGGATAGATATTCAAAGCGGCAACGACTTGCGGATACTCTTTATCGAAACTGCTTTTGGACTGTGGTTCAGTACATATGTACTTACATGTATATTTCTGTATAATTAATTTCCCCAAAATTAATTTACTTTACATAATGCATAGCCGAATTTATGCACCCTTTGATACCCTTCACTGCAGGGCCCTAAAAAGTTGTTTGGCCAAAACGCAGCTTGCAGCTTGGGCATTTTTGTGATCTGGTTGTTGGGGAGCTCCAGAGGTTCCAGTTCCATTTGCTGCTCCTGCTTCTGCTCCTGCACCACTCCCCTCCTCTCTCCTATGGCAGCCGGGCGCCCAGTCAAGGCAACCAAAGTGCCGTTAATTTTTAATACAATTTCAAATTGTGTCAGTGTAAATAACAGCAGGGAGAGCGAGAGATGCGGCAGAAACAGCAGAGAACGGCAACAACAATGATAACAAATAAAATTGACAATAAATCCAATGCACACATGTGCATGCAGCATGGGGGGCATCGGATAGAGTGGTGTGGTGTGGGCGTGTGGAAGGGTATGGAATGCGGGGTGGGGGTCGCGGGGATCTGGTCTGCTCGAAGCCCCCAAAGACAGCTGGCGCACACACAAATTTACACAAACACAGAGACAGAGAGAGTGAGAGCGAGAGCGAGAGCAAGAGATATCCTCATGCTGGGGCATGAGAATTTCCCCAAAGTATAAAAAAACGAACTTTGGCTTTGCTCTTTTTCTGCTCTCTCACTCGCTCGCTCTCTCTCTCTCTCTTTCTGCCCTCTTTGTTGGTCGTGTGTGCGGCGCGGGAAAAAAGCACAAAACACAGAAAACCCATTGCCATGTATTTCTCGGGGGAGTCGGCAACGGGCTCTCTCCGGCCAATCCCAAGGGATCCCAAGCGACGAGGCAACGACGAGGCAGGGCCACATCCACAGCAACAGCAGTGCGGCACAGCACAGTGGCAGCTACAGCAGCAGCAGCAACAACAAACATGCGCCAACTCCCTGGGGAATTTTCATTTGCTGACGGCTTTGCCAGCCAGTTTGCATGTATATATGTATGTATGTGTACGTATACACACACATACACACATCTGTCTATATATGTATATACACATATATATATATATTATAGGTAATTTTATTGACAATCCGGCAAAAAAAAAACAACAAAGAAAAGAAATCATTTTACACCAAAGAAATGCTTTGATTTTTGCACCTCTCGAGTATGTACAGTGACCGCAACAAGTATGCGCACAGACATAAGCTAATAACAGGTATCCATATACCATTCTCGAAAGGGGTTGAGTACAATTTGGCGACACTGTGCGGCTACAAAATACTTTAAAATGCCAGTTTCTGCTGTTGCGAATTCCCATAGCTGGGCAAAAGGCTTAGGATTCCAGCTGCCATAAGTTGTCGTTGCCTTGTGGCTCCTTTCGCCATCGTCCTCCACGGTCGCCCCATGCCCATGCCAGACCATCGCATACCAACCAACCCAATCCCCACTCATCGTCAACGTGAGCGCGAGTCCTTTGTGTATTGGCAAAATATTTGCCATTGCTGGGCGAAAGCGCGCCAAAAATAGCAGCAACACCAAGAACAACAGCACCACCACCAAGAGCAGCCAGGACCAGGAGCAGGAGCAGGAGTAGCAGTAGCTGCAGGAGCCAGCAGTCACAGCAGGAATCCGCTCTGGGCATAGGCCATGTGCAATGGCTTCTGCTCTGCTGGTGTACATAATGTGGGATATTGGCTGCGTCTAGCGGTAACTAGTTTGGTAAATAGAATCTGCTGTGGCAATGAGTACTCGTATGTGGAGCGGGATGGTGTGCTGTCGTGGGGTGTGGTGTGGGCTCCTAAGGTATCCGGGGACCTTTGGGAAAGCAGCACCAGCAACAAGGACAACTATGGTGGTGGCATTTTGACAGCTCTGAGGATTCCTTAACAGGGTTCCACACACAAACACACACACACAGGAGTTCAGGAGTAGTTTGGTTTTGGCTTAAAGCATTTTGATAGGGTTGCTAAAACGATTTCTCTGCTAGCAGAACAACGAGGTGATGAGTTCCTTAAGTATTTTGATTTTATTCATAAACTAATTGTATATATAATTTAAAAAAACGAAGGATAGTTGGAGTCCAATTTCAGGCGACAAAAGGTGGTTTTTTGGTTTCTAGACAAGAACTAGTAAAAGATTTCCTTTAATCAGCGATCTGTAAATTCCCAATCAACACTAATTTTATGAACTTACCAACACTGAACGATCGCTGGGCCATCTTTGGTTCTTGGTAGCCGTGTGTCTGACATTTATTTCTTGCCTTCCAACTATTGATAAAATTTATTGTTGGCGCTTTTAACAACACCTTCGGGTTTGTTATTTCATTATTTTTTTAATACCACACACACACAGACACACACACATACATACATGCATACATGGCTATTATAAAAGTTGCAAGCGCGCTTTGTTTCTGCCAACTCCCGCCCCGAGCTCCAGCTCCAGCCCCAACCCCAAACCCAATCCAAACTCCCAGCACTGCCACCTCCACCCACTCTGCCACCTCCCTTGCTGCTCAGCGGTGCCCTCTACACACGCTTAGTAGCCGTTTGGGAGCTGGAAAAGTGGCAAGCGTTGGGGCACAGAAACGGGGGAGGCACTGGCAACGGATTGATGGGTCAAAGGGGACGACGCTTATTATTACGTTTACAAATACAAATACATATATGTACATATGTGTGAGTGTGTGATGGTGAGGGGGTGTATGTGTGGAAGAACGCGCACCTTGTCGTTGGTGTTGGTTGGGGGGGAGGTCATGGGTGGTAGTGGGGTAGAGTGGATGTTTGAGTAAAACGCTTAAAAACATGCCATTGCCGAAAAA
This sequence comes from Drosophila algonquin, assembly GCA_035041765.1. Lineage (NCBI taxonomy): Eukaryota > Metazoa > Arthropoda > Insecta > Diptera > Drosophilidae > Drosophila > Drosophila algonquin. Next base: position 75,354 of record JAWNKY010002630.1, read on the forward strand.
CAAGTAAGAAACGCTCACACACATACTCACACTGTCGGGCACTTGTGCTCCACAGACACATACACATATAGCACTTATTCCCTCACACACACACACACACACACACATACATACAGAGAGACATGGCAACCCAGCGACCGAGTGCGAAATGCACTCTGGGGGGCTTTAAACAAAAATGAAAATCGCTTGCATACATATGGGCGCTTACACACACACACACACACATACACACAGGAGCATACTCCGCACTCACACTCACACACAGCGGATGTATATCCTTTTTGGCTTGCACAAAAAGAAGCTGACGGCGACGCCGTCGTCGTCGTTGTTGTTGCGGTGCTTCGACAATTTTAACGACCATAACTGGTTCTCACTCCGCTCCCCATGCGAGCTGCCCCATGCCCCGTTCCCCACTCCCCACACTATGCCCCGTCTCTGTCTGCCACGCGCATTTATTTTAAAATACGCGGCACTTCCGCCGCAAACGGCACACAGTTGGCCCTCAGTTGGCCCACATCCCCCATCCCATGCCTTTTCCCACAATCCTTTCCTCGGTAGCCGGCACCCAATACCAGTAGCAGTAGCAGGAGGAGCAGCAACTACCACTTTCAAGTGGGTCCAACACTCACTCGACTCCTTTATATGGAAATAATAACCAAATGTTCTTGTCTCCACATCCGTTTCCCTTTATTTCTCATCCCTTCGTTCGCTTCCATTATGGTGACCACCACCAAGCCGTGCCCCATGCCCATCCTCACACCAATACCCTTGCATAATGTTCATTTCCATGGCGATTCCTTGCGGTGTGATTCCGGCTTGTCCTTTTGGCAATATATTTTAAGTCCTTACCTTCCTCGCGGTCACCAATACGAAATGGACACGCGCCATCCTCCATCCTCTCGACTCTCGACACCAACTCCATCGCAACACCGCACTTAAGCCGAAGCCGAAGCTGAAGCTGCCACCATGTGAGGATGGAATGGTGACTTATTCCTCGCCAGCCCAAATCATTCACACTTTTATGTGGCAACGGATTGCACATGTGGCAAGGAGTTGAGAGTTGAATGAGGGATTTCCAAAGATCTTATTGAATTTGAATGATATAATATCCTCTGAAAAATGATCCACAACCGATCCTTTCATATTTAAACTAAGTACTACTCCTAACTTCAAATTGAGAATAAATCTCCCCAACATGTAAATGATATCCCCACCTGTGGCTAGCCCAAGCCCATCCCCAGCCCTGTCCAGCCGTCTCTCAGAAGCCACAAGCATCCGTCTTTTTCCCTCACTCACACTCACATCCGAAGCAGTTGGAGAAATGTATGAAAAATTCAATTTAATTGCACAATTACACATGTAACACATTTCCATTTGCCGGAGCAACTTTTGTCACTGCTCCTGTTGTTGCACCCTTGTTGCAATTACTTTTGAGGAGGAGCTCGGTGTGTGAGTGTGTGTTTTCTCTTTTTTTCTGTTTGGGAGGAAACGACACCCGCAAGGCCCTGGGCAGAGGGAGGCCATCGATCAGGTGGCGGCTTTGCCCTGTATCCTTGTAAGAGGAGTTTGAGTTTTGAGCTATTGCCAAGGCCCGAAAGCACAAGCAACTGGATGCGGACTAGGCTGGGAGGGGGGCCGCAACAATAAAACACAGAACGTGTAAATAGAATTTTTGGCACGATGGTCGCCCAGGGAGTGCTTCGGCATAATCTGCATGAGTAGAGGTAGCACCCGAAGCCGTAGCCATAGCCATAGCCATAGCCGCCACAATGTCTGCCACGACACCGGAGCAATTTGTGCGAGTGTTCGAAATGTTATCAATTGATTAGCTTTAATTTATATACATACATATACACATTCCGGGACCTACTTATAGCACAATTTTCTCGATTTGCTCGATTTTTGTTCGCAGTTGGCGAAAAAGAAGAGGAGGAGGCAAAGCCCAATGTGGATGACCTGCTGGAGCCCAAGGAGGAGCTGCTCAGTGCAGACGAGGAGGATGGAGAAGATGGGGATGGAGATGGAGAAGAGGACCCCGAGGCGGAGGAGGATGCTGAGGGAGAACTGCTTACCGAGGAGAAGCCTCTCAAGCCCAATGAATCACAGCCACAAAGCCACTGGACAACAGCTGATGAGGATACGGGCAGGGCTTCGGCTGTGCCGAAAGAAGAAGCAGAAGAACTACAACACCCACGGGATAATGAAGGTCCTGCTGCTGGGGCTTCTGCTACCACTGCTGGTGCTGCATCCGATGCAGCTGCCAATGCCAACGGGCACTGCAAGTCCTCTGGTAAGTTTGACTTCAATTTGCATATTTTATTGCCTCCAGCCGAAAGATATATCTATATGTATGTATATGTAAGCCCACCCAAAAGCCAGCAACAACAGAAGGAGCAAGAGCAACCTAGTCTGGGCTGGCCGCAAGTCCGTTCCAAGTCCTTCGTCGTCGTGGTCGTCTTGGGCACTTCCCCAGGGTCTTTCACATGTCCGGCTAATAACTCTCGACAGTCTCATAAATAGCAAATGTAAGGTTTTTGCTCCTGTTGTTGACCCAGCTAGGACACATCCGCATCCACTTGGTCCTGGTTCTGGTTCTGGCCCTGGACACGTGAGACCTCTGCCCCCCACCACAGCTTTGGTGTCCAAATAGTGAAGGTTTAAAAGTGTGGAATGCTCTTGTAAATTGGATAAGGTTAATGCAACGCACGGCCTGGCTAAGATACAGGGTGCTCTATACGATTTACTGTGGGTGACAATGTCCTAAATTGTGCATTGGAATTTACTGGAATTTCCGAACATCTTCTCAGGAAAATCTGGCTTAATACCTGTTCCATGAGCACAGCTTTAAAGAACCTACCGAAACTCATTTTGGGACGAGAGAAGGAGAGAGATAGAGAGATGCACAGACACCCTGTATGTCTGGCGTATTCCCATTGGTGCCGCTGCCTGGTCACATCAACTTTGATGTCTCCATGCGGCCCCATACACGCACACTCCCATATCTGAGTTGGGGCACATACATGTGTGTGAGGGGGCCATGTATTTGGTATTCCTGTGCGTCATTGGATTATGGCACTTGGGTGTAAAGCCATCGATTCCAATGACCAAAGCGCTGCTCGTTACGGCCGCCACTGCTGCCTCCGTCATGGCCCGACAATAATAAAACAAGCTACATGTTTTAAATGGAACACAGCCATACATACATATGTACATATATACACATGTACTCGTACCATCCTATATACATACATATACAGCCATGTGTCTGTTCATTATTTGTTGCTCTTTTCTGTGCTGCGTGCTCTGGGCCTGGTTCTGGTTCTGGTTCTGGGTCGGAATGGGCTCTGCTGGCGGAATTCCCGCGAGTCCCAGCGACGGCAGGCATCGTCCACGTCTCTCGTCTCTCCAGCCTCCTCCTCGGCATAGAGAACATCATCATCATCAACTAGAAACGTCCGGCTGTGCTCTCCCCTGCCATCTGGATGGTCTGGGTGCCCTGGATTATTGTTGCCGGGTGTACCTGGGAGTCCAAGCTGCTGCCTTTGCCGCTTTGGCCGTTTCAGCCGCTTCTGAATGTGTGGCGCTGGCCGAGAGTCGCTCCTAACCTCACAGCGCGCACACTTCGGACCCGACTAACGGCACTACGGAGGGCCGAACTTTATCACCGCCGCGGCGTTCGCCTGCACTCGCCATCTCTGTCGCTCGCACTCGCATAATATATGACAAGTACACGCCGCTGCCGCTGCACTGCGTCCGTTTACTGTCGTGGCACCATCGCCTGGTGCTGCTGGTGCTGCTGGTGGGGCTGCTGTTGCTGTTCTGTCGCTCGGTGCTGGTGCTGGTGCTGGTGCTGGTCCTGGCCTCGTCCTGTCGGAATCTCTGGTGTGTTGTATAATGTTCTAAAGGGAAATCGAGAGGCTGTGATAAGTTTGGGGATCCGAAAATTGTCTTTCTACTTCATGTTGTTGTTGCTGCTGCTGCTGCTGCTGCTGTCGAGGATGCTGCGACGCTGGCAGAAATGAGAAACCCGGCGAGAATGAATTGGCCCTTTTGTGCGCATCAGAAGCAGCAGCAGTACCAGCAGCAGCAGTACCAGCAGCAGCAGCATGGCCCTAGTAGACGGGTCCCCGCACAGTGGGACAAGTCCGAGTGTGGTGTGTGGAGCTTAGAACTTGAGATTGAGATTGAAAAAAAGGAAGAAAGTACTCCTACACGTAAAGAAAAAAGTCCTGGGCCCCGAATAGTGTGTTTGGTATTAAGATAAAATATGGGCATTTATGTATATTAAATTCAATGTGAATTATATAATCGAAATATTTAATCGAAATATGGGTGTGTTTCTTTTTACTTCGCCATTTTTCCCTTAGCTTATGTACATACATATGTTATATACCAATCTGTGATATTCTCTGAATTTCTATCTTTTTCCTCATTGTGAGACCAATGTACTGCTGAGCTCCCGCCAAAAATGTCACACACACACTCCCACACGGGTGTTCCCCCTTCTACTCGCTCTAAATGCTGGCATCTCCCTCACTCGCACGACATTAAAATGACTTCTGCTGCTTATAGATTATATTTGTGTAAAGTTTTATGTTGCAATTTTCGGGGAAGGCCGCTGCTGCACAAGAGGAGGGACGAAAAGGACGCGAGGAGGCAGCCCAAACGACGGAGGAGCCCGGGCGACGACGACGACGACATCTCCGTGGGGAGCAACCTTGGTGCGAATAAAAATTATACATTGCCATATAAGCAGCCGAGACGAAGTAGACAACAAAGGGCGGGTGAGGAGGGGAGGTATCCTACTCCCTCAAGGAGTGAAGGTGTCTCTGTCTCACACTGTATCTCTGTCCCTCTCTCAGTGTGTGTGTTTGTGTGTGTGTTAACTTTTGGTAGCGTGTTTATTGGTATGTTCTTTGGGGAGCATCTTGAGACCGAGAGACCGAAATAGAGAGACAGAAGGAGAGAGAGAGAGAGGGTTGGGGGGTGGGGCAGAGACATCTTGTTGCATAGCGAAGTTGCTCATTTTGCTATTATTATTCCACAGTGTATTGAAAAATGAAACAAAAGTGAGTTATCGTCTTCTGTCTCTCTGACTCTGGCACTGTCCCATGCCCCATGCCCCCACATTCACACTCGCACACACTCAGCCGCCTAGCGGACTTATATGAACAGAAGGTGGCCATAAAATTATCAGGTGCACAGCAAACGACAGTAAGTAGAGGACACGAAACACACATACACACATATGTACCCATCAGGATCTCTCAGGAGGCGGGCTGAGGGTGGCGACTGGTTGGAGGGAGGGATTTTGGCGAGCAGCATAAAAGGTTGCGTTAAATTTTATGACAAAACTTCGCTTGGTTTCGTTTGGAGTATCTAATACTGGAAGATGCTGTTGCTGCTCTGCTTGGCACACTCCAATAGTTATCGATTACCACGGCAGATCGATAAATTTGCAAATTGCAACCATGATGCTGCTGCTGGTGACCATGAGCAATGCCGGCAATTCCAATTCCCCCTGCATACATAATTCATTTATCACTTCATAATTGCATCAGAGACATATCGAGTCCCACTTTCCCGTAGGTACACTCCTACCGCCGCCCCCTGCCACCCCCTCGGCTCCCGTTCGATTACATGCACGTTGACTGCTGCTGCCTTTATTATTTCGCCTCTGTTTTCCTTTTTTTTTTTTGCAATAATTTTCAAACAGAAACACACAAAAAGCATTTGCGCAACAATTCCCCAAGGATCGGGCGACGACGACGACGACGCTGTCGAGGAAGCCAAGGCAACAGAGAAGTCGAGAGGGTATGCGGGGGGAACGGGGAACGGGGAATTGGAGCCAACGAATCGAATTAAGAGCCACCACACGGTAGGTGGTCCCACCTCGCAGTGGAGCAGAGCAGAGCAGGGCGCCCGCTTCAGTCCGTTCCCAAGGGGGCCTGGCGCAGTCCGAGTTGGACCCAGAGTTCCAGTACTCGTCGCCCCCTCCCCCCTGTTCGCTTTCTTCCATTCTTTGTCTGACAGGAGCGGGAGCTGTTGTTATTGCTTTTGTTGTTGTGGAGCAGCAGTGGTGGTGGGAAAGTACTCAAAAAGGGGTTACAATTTAGCTTCACATATGATGAAGCTGCTTTCCATTTTTTTAAAGATGAAATATAGGCTGGAGCTAGGCAAAGTTAACGCTCACCCTCCCCGGTCCCCCTCCGTCTTATCTTAAGTGAATTGTCATGACTACGCCCCTGAATCCCTTTTTGTTGTTGGCCTCTTCTGGACCTGGTCCGTTGTTGTATCGTAGGCGTCGCTCTGGGAAATCTGGGCAAGTGCAGGCCTGCAGCAACAGTCTCCATAGTGCAGTTCCCTGTTCCCAGTTCCCATTGTGCATGTGTGGTGGGCGTGGCTTCACAAAATAATCAGTAGCAACTCCACCCCACCCACCCACCATATCCAGAAACTCGTAAAATGGCCACAAGATGGAGCTAGTTGCATATATGCAAATTTCGTTCGATTTATGGATCCCGTCGCACACACACACATACATATGTTGGGATAAATGTGCATTTGGACCAAGAGGCAGAGGAGGTATCTGCTTCATTAACATCAGGATTCGCGAAAGATGCGAGAGAGTCATAAAATTAGCCAGGCAGGCGCCAGTGGATGTCTGATGATGATGATGATGAATGCAGTGCCGATGCAGATGCATCAAGACCATCCCATGTCCCCCGTGTTCCTCCTGCACCACCCTCCATCCTCCATCCTCCGTGTGTGCCCCATTGAGGGATTGTGTCGAAAAATTTGCAAAACTCAAAGCAACCATTCGACGAAAGCCAATTTCGCGTCATACGACGTCGAGAGCGCAGAGACAGGAGTTGCATGTGTGGCAAAAGAACGTGGCGGAAGTAGGAGGAGGAGCGGGAGCGTGGCATATGACTCCCAATAGAGCGAATGTTGAATAATCATCAAGCATCATCAGAGAGAAAGAGAGACACACACACAGAGATAGAGGGAGAAACAGAGGCATATTCGTGTCAAAGTCGCCGCCATCTCTCCAACAGGAGGACACAGCGGACGGGGAGGGGGAGGCATCAATGGGGCGCGAGATGCGTTTTTGGCATGTTAAAAACTTGTCCTGGGTCCAGGGTCCGACCGCTAGATGGAGCTGCCAGCACGTGCAACACACACACACACACGCAGAGACACACACACAGAAACATACGTACGTACGGAGAAATTCGTAAAATTTTGTTTCCGCTGATGAAGTATTCCCCAGCTGCAGGACAAGGATTATTGGACGTGCGGCGGTCCAGGCAGTAGCTACCCTGCGCCAACCCCTCCTATCCCATCCACTTTTACCGCCCTGCTGCTGCTTCTCTCGCATTCCCTCTGCCTTTATGTGCTGGCATGCAAAGTGGCATAAAAGTAGATCCACATGCCACACCACACATCCGCATGCCACATCATCGAAACGTCGGTCGCCATCAAGGAAATTCTCCTAGTGCCACAAGCGCACAGCACAGCACAGAATGTTGCACTATCCGACGTTGAGGCTGGGTCTAGTTTGGGTTGCTCTTCGGGGGGTTTTTTTTTCCGGGTTGCGGAGAGCCCGCGATATTTCATTTTGTCATTAGAAGCTAGTAAAAGCCGAAAACGCGAAAGTGGCAAAAGTGGCAAAAGCAGTGAAAGCCTGATGGTCGATGGCCAATGACTTGATGACTTCATGAGTTCATGTCGAAGGGTTTTATGGTGTGAAACGTGTTTGACAGAGATCGGAATGCGTCGAATGAAGACGTGGCCTTTATAGCAAAACAACGACCTGCGAGCTCTTTACAAATCCTTCACTAATCATTGGTCTCTACTATCCTGTTGTGTTTCGATTTCTAAGTTGACAAATACGTCTTCAATCTACTTCATACATTTCCTATCATCGTCCCAGCTAACTGTTGGGGTAAGCAACCCCATTAGCATATCCCTGCGGAACATCTTCTTGGTTTAGTTCGCCCAAGCCCAAGGCAGACATCCACCCACTGCCACCCAGCAAGAGGCACGTCTAACAGTGCGTATGAGTAACTTCTAGTCTTGTAGTAGTCCCGCAGCCTTCTGCCCCTCCAGCAGACGAGCCACAGCACGTGCTGTTATCAGCTGTTCCTTCAACATCTGCCAGTGAGAGACCAAAACAAGTGTCTCTCTTAAGTCGCCTTGGCTCTCTTTTCGCTGGACATGCGCCGTGCTAGGAGAAGCTCTTCCATGCTCTTCAATACTCTTAAGTGTGTGTGGGGGTGGAGGTGGAGGTAGTTCTGAGCGGAGGGATAGCACGGGGGTTAGCTTGGGGGCTTACTTGCTTGGGTATGGAATTATGGCACCCTGGGGCCCAGCATAATCAAAATTCCTTGCACTTGGGGATCGAGCAGTCCCGGCTTCAGCTCCTGCTACAGCTATAGCTATAGCTACAGCTACTGCTCCTGGTCCTCTGGCTACCATCCACAGGCAGCGACGTGCCTCAGTCGAGGTCAAGTCCCTGCTGCATTTTCCTTGCAATCCTTGGCTAAGAAGAGCTTGTGTGTCTTTTCATTCCAGACCGAACCCACAACACGAACCATCTAGATGACGAGGAGGACGTGGAGGCGGATGCTGATGCTGAGAATGCGGAGGAGGAGCCAGAAGACATGGACTTGGATGACGACTTGCTGAGTCTCAGTGGCGAAGAGGACTACGATGATGAAGAGCTGCAGAGTCTTGACAGCTTCTACTCAGGTAAGCGGTTTGTCACATATGCTCCCCATTCATTGGCCCCCTACCAATCCTACCCCATCCCCCTCCATCTCCTCCGCACACCGCGCACAGCATGCGTGCCCAAGCCATAACCATTGAAATTGCCGTACAGGGTGTTATCCGGGCAGCTGGCCACGACACTCCAGGGTGCTCTCCACCTGTGCCGCGGGTGTCGTTTCCATCTGCTGTGGTCCGGGGCTGCCGGGCAGCCTAACTACGTTTTAAAAACCCCAAACAGCAATCAACACCAAGCCGGGGCCGACAGTGCCCGTAGACATAAACGGAGAGCCAAGTCGGAGACGAGACGGCAGCAGTCGGATTCAAGTGGGGACCTCTACCTCTTGCCACCTAGCTGCCACCTACCTACCACTTCCCTAGCTCTTGCCTCTCTCTTGCCACATCTTTCACATATCCTCGTTGCCATTTACGAGCTGTCGAAAAGACTGAGAGGCAGACGGAGAGATACGGAGAGAATGGGACCGAACTAGCAGCATCATGAGCTACGGCCACGACATGACCTCCTGTCCCTGCCTCTCCCTCTGCCTCAGTCTCTTCTTCTTTCCCTCTCTCCTTTTAGCCACATTTCTCTCTAGTGCCATTTCGAATGCTTTTTCTATGTTATTTGTTTCGTTTTGTGGTGTCGGCATCCTGCTCCTCTTGCTCCCCCTCCTCCTTCGCTACCATTTTTTTCAGGACTTCCTCCTTGTGCTCTTTGTTTTACCCAACAACGTCCTTGCCACGAACAGCAGCAGCAGAGGAAGAGGCAGAGGCAGAGGCAGTCGCATCCTGCCCTGCCCTGGGTTGCCCATTTGCCGCTCGCTTCATTCATTCATTCATTCATTCATGCGCACTCACCCTCACACTCGCTCACTTAAGTCCGAGACTGAATCAGACTTTTCCTGGCTGCTGACTTGTCTGTGTTTTCCTTTCGACAACACTGAAGGAAATAGTTGCAAATGGCAAAAGACTTTGAGTTGATTCTGCCTCGGGTATGTTCTTCGAATGATACTTCAAAGTATATTCCCATTTTTCTCAGTGTAGACAGCGTAGTAAGCACTCAACACTTGCCCGGTACATCCTTCCTTCTTGCCACAAATTGACTTGAGCCACTTGTGGTTCACATTCCTCCCACCGAACCCATTGACAGCACCAAGGAAATCTCTCTCTCTCTCCGTCTCTCTTTGGCTATTTGACTACAAATTGGAAATGTGTGGGGCTGAGTGAGGCGATGTGATTGAAGCGCCTAAATGTATGCAATGAAATACAATTAGTTGCAGTCGGACTCGCCACACACTCTTAACTTACGACCTCCTGCCAAATTCCGAACCCGCTGGCCAAAAAAGAATCTCAAGCTGCAGATTTCTTGTGGCCAAGTAAGTCACTTCCTTTTTTTGTCTGAGACTTCCGCTCGGAAGGGTCAGGTCAGGACGGGACGTGTCGGAATGGGATGGGTCGTGGAGAGGTCCTTCAGCTTAGCCTGTCCTTTCTGATTTATTAATTGCACGTGTGTACCCGTACCCATACTCGTACTCGTCGCAGTGCAAGAACCAAGTGACAGCCAAGACAATTTACCATGCTCGTATGCAAATAGTTTTACAGTTTCCTTTTGATGCGAAGCAATTAATTACACATTTGTCTTACAAGACAAACACAGAGTCAGTCAGTCGTCCCCTGCCCCGCCCCTGTCTATGGCTCTGTCTCGAGACCATAAATAATTGCTCTGCCCCCGTGCCCCGTGCCCTTTGAGCCGCACTCTGGCCAAAGGGTTTTGTGGCCATGGCTGGGGATGGGACTAAAGTTTCTTTCGGTGCTGGAGTTGTAGTTCCAGTTCCAGTTGGGGATTGCTTAAAGTGCCAAATTCTCACAGCACTCGAACCGTTGCTTTCCCAAGAAGTCGTCTCCATCATCATCATCATCGCAAATTGCTTTACGCATCGCACACGGAGATAAAAATCTGGAACTGATTTTTTGGGGAAAACTGGTTCGGTTCGGTACGGAGATGACATCGACATCGCCCCGGTTAATGAACCAGACGCTTGTCGAACCTCGTGTGGGGCTGTCAAAGGGCCACAGGCAGGCCCAGATAGATCCAGCGATCATCACGTAAAGAGCTCTTTGACTCTTGTTTGACATTGCCGCCAATGGAGAACCACACAGCCACCGTCGCGTAATTGGGTCAACGGATTATCCTAAGTACTAATCTAATGGTTTTTAATTGCATCAAGACCTGCGAAATGCCCACAGCTAAAGTTCCTTTTTGGGCACACAAAAGAGACACGCACAGATATAGTCAATAGAAAGTTTAGGTAGCTTTACTTGGGTCTCAGCGCGTGGGACTATCTGCAAATATCTTCTAGAGAGAAGGAGTTGGTATATAGATAACCCTTAACAACTGTTTAAATTTACTTTGGTAGGCGATAAGATAAGAAGAGCCACATAGCATATAACGCAGAGCAATAAACGCATCTATATAAGTAGATATACAGTCAATGAACTTAACGAACATCATCAACCAATATAGCCCTTCCAAAGTTAGGGTATCAACGATTTTAAAAACTTTAACCCAACTTGGCTGGGAAGAAAAGTAATCGCAATCTCAGGTGTGAAGCCACCTTGACACCAAAGCAAAACAAGCGAAAATACAGAGAAAAAGTTGGTCCTTCTGCTGCTGCGGCTCCTTGCTGGACTGCACTCCGACGATATGTTCTGTCAGCTGCAGTGGCCATCCCGGACAGGCCCCGGCCCGCCCCCAGCTCTCTGTGTGCACTCACCATAGGCACATTGGCCGATGCTCCTGGCCATTTTTCCCAACTTTCGCCAGTCTCATCGGTTGCTCCATCCTCATTGTTTTTATTCCTCTGGACCTTGGCCAACTGGGCTCTGGTGCACGACTCCAGCTCTCTCGTGCAGCTCCTGCTCCCTGCTCCCTACTCCCCGGCTCAAAAGTTATGACACGCCCAAGTTGCTGCTGGCGATGCCACCTTGGCTGGCAATGATTTATGTGCGTTTGGTGGCTGCTCGCTCGCCTTTCGCTAAGTTTTCGGACCCATCCAACCACCTCCTCGTCCTGGGAGGTGTCGAGCGCACCGATTTCCGGCTCAGCGGGGAGATGCCTGGCTGCGAAAAGAAAACTTTCCGCGAAAGACGTTTTCATTTCGTTTTACGATGCAAAAATAACAGCAACGCAATGTCTGTGTGTGTGTGTGTGTATCCCCATCCGCATACCTAACCCAACCCAACCCAATCCCTGGCTCCTGGCCGCTGTTCGCCCACAATTTTTTGTTTGTGACTCCCATGTGCATAGTTCTGGGCTCTGTTCCTCGTTCTGATGCGACTCCAAGGCGCAATTCCGCGTGCCAAACTCCCAGGGGAACCCTTTCAGCCCTCGCTGCTGCCAGTATCCTGCGAGTATCCTGCCAGAGCCACATTGTGAATATTTGAAGATAAATTTGGGGTAATTTAAATGAAATACGCGCTGAAATGTTTCACATACGAAACACATTCACATTCCTTGGGTTCGTTATGTGATCTTAAAGGATTTAATTTAGAGACATTGTTATGGCACTCCTGAACAGGTATCTGCTTGTCTGTAAATCCTTGTCTGGCTTGGTGGTTGGAATTCGATTTTGCCATGGGGGATAGGTGGAATGTGTAGCTAATGATGGCCCCCTAGGTGTTTCCAATACTTTATTGATGCTTAACTTGAAAGCATTTCATTCATTCTTTCTAAAAACCACACCCAAATGTTAAGGATTTCCCAAGGTTTTGCCAGATGCTCGACTGGACTGTGGGCAAACCCTTCGCTCCTTTGAGATATTTCATTCATTATTCATTGATTATGACATCCAGCTGCCCCCTGCCCCTTCCGTCTTATTAGTTAAATGCCAAAAGCAGCGCTGAAACTACTCCAGCTATAAAATAATTTTATGTTTATTATCGCCATCATCGTGCGAGACAAAAACCGGCGGCAGCAGAGGCAGCAGCAGCAACAGACGAGGAGAATATAATGTCGTAAACCCAATTCCAAGTGAACCCCTTGCCCCATCCCATGCCCTCAGATTCCCCGTTATCGGGGCACTTGAATCGCCGTGAAGTTCTAGTTTCCGTCTTCCGTTCCGACTGGAGAGAGAGAGAGACATCGACATCGGCAACCGGAATGGGAATCGCATTCAGCGGCTCCAGCACAAAAGACCTCGGATGTGGCAATCGGACATGTTAATCTGGTTCCAGGGTTTCTTTCTGCCTCTGCCACTGGCTCTGCCACTGCCCCTGCAATGCATTTCAATTTGTTGATGGTCGTCGTCGGACTTCTGCGTTTATGGCGGTTGTGGCACGCGTACCCCGCTCGATGCTCAAGTACCGTTTAGCCGAGGCAGCTGTCCGACTGCTGCTTCTGAGTGGGGCATTGTTCTCCCAGTCTTGCCCCCAGTCTAAGCCACAAAACTTTCAGCACGTGCCGCTGTAGGGCTGCCCCCCAAATCCCCACAATAAACCCCCCACAGCTCACACCGCGCCTCTGCGGTTGAATTGGTTTTCTCAGCCACAGTGAGATGAGAGACGAGAGAGAAAAACAGGTGCGAAAGTCAATTATGGTCGGTCAGGCAGAGCGTCAATCAAGGCACACAAAAATCGATTTGAAACCCTTTTCAAAACCCTGTTTAGAGGGAGGCGTGGAGTCAGCCACCGCAGGACGCACCCGACACGTCGCCAGACCCATCATTAGCCCTGACAGTCGATCAAGATCCCAGTGCCAGTACCAGAGCCAGTGCCTGACCCAGACTGTAGTCCAGAGACAGTTCCAGTCCGACTGAAAGGGCCTCTACCTGTTGGCCGTCTCCGTGTGTTGATTGATTTGTGTCAGCGCCTCGATCACGATTGAGACAAATCCCTAGCACTCCATTGAGAATTCCACTTGACTTCATTTTTCATTGAGAAACCTCGCCGAGATCGCATCGAGAACTGTCTGTGATGCAACTCAAAAGGATCATCATTATGACCCATTGAACGCACGGGCATGACTTGTCAATATATCACGGCGTTCAGCATCGAAATCAGATTATCGGGATAATTATTTGTTTGGTAAATATGTCTAAAAGTTGTCTCTAATGTTTGTGCTCGAGTGGTGCGCTGTTGGGTTCCGAGTGCTCGATAAGCTGAAGATTGTGGCAAGGCCACGGGGAAGGAAGAGAGGTAGTCTGTGTACAAAATATAAAACTTAAATGCTTGGAGCATGTTTGAGGACAGTTAGCTATGGTTCCATTATAAAAAATGAGAGAAAATATTGAAAACAATCTGCAAAAGTTTCATTACGAGATTTCTTTTTATTAAAACAACAATCGTCCTTCGTCCAGCCACTTCCTACCCCTTTGAGTCAGACCACAAATCCTGTCAAGGCTCATTAGAAAAAATTATAAATATATTGTGTCAAAAAAGAGCCCTTTTTTTCTGCCTCGACTTGACCACCAAACTCGGGATCGGGTTCGAGTTCGGGCTCTAATTAAATGAGGCCTCAACCGTCTGATTAATTGTGCAGTTTGCACGGGAATGAGATCAGTGCCGGGAGATGGAAATCTATGGAGACACATGGACCTTGGACCTCGGACCTCGGACTCGGCTTAGGATGGCACTGAGGGTCTCGGGGCTAATGCTGGGCAGCTGTCAGGACATCAAAGTGACAATTTGAGTGACTTTTTCGGAGAATGGCCCTGGAAGTGGCTCATTTAAAATGCGCTGAAACAAAAGGACACTTTGGCTGGCAGGACAATGACAGGTCCTCCTCCCACTCCAGCCAATCCAGCCACTCCTCCGCCACTTGCCTGCCTGCTCCCATGTAGTGCATATATTTTTATAATTTATCTATTATGCATGAGGGCGCCAGCGAAGTCGAAACCCTTTGGCTGTCAGCACACATCAAGGACGAGTGTCACATGAGGCGAGGTCCTTCGGTCCTGCGGTACTGTGGTCCTCTGGTCCGCTTCACAATCTGTTGACCAACTGCAAATCTCAGTGAAAAGTTTTGGCTGACTTTGCATTAGCCGCGCATTAAAAATGCACGGGACCAAACGGAAAAGGATCAAGGACCAAGCCTGGGCGACACAATTTACCTGCCCAGACACCCTTTCAACCCACCACCCACCGTCACCACGCAACCTGACAGCCCAGCCGAACCACCCAACCACCCGAACACCCCTCCCCCATCACCATTTTCCAGCACTTGTCGTGACCTGTCGGAAAACTGTCACTCAATTGTAATTAACACCGGCAGGAGGACGAGTGGCAGAGAGACCTTTTATTATTTTTCAGCCGAAAGTTGATTTTTCAACAGGATTCAATGTGCCTCCTCCCTCCCTCCCTCCACCCCACGCCGCCTGGAAAAACAAGGGCAAAACAAGGCTGAAAAAAGAACATCCAAGGACAATTAAAATTTCAAAATTTGAAATCTGTATTCTGTTTTGTGTTTTGTGTTATTTCTTGTTGCAATTAGGAAAATTGTTGCCGGGCGGAAAAACTTGCTTCGTGTTCGCGCATTAATTATGCAAAAGGCGAAGATTAAGTTTAATTGCAAAATGATCTTTGGGATTGTTGATGATAAATTCATGATATTTGTGGTTTTTTTCCTGTTTGAGTTGGGACTTCCATTTCGACTTGGGGCAAAGTTTTCACTGACAGAGGTCAAAGGTTAAGCTGTCTTTCGATTTTGAGGGTTTCGCCCAATTGAATGTAAATGTAATTGAACTTTTCAGTGGGACATGCAATTTTCGATAATTTGAAACTGGACTGAAACTGGGACTTCACCTGATTTTGGCACTAGAAATCCAATATAAAATGTTCACAAATGGCACAGATAGAACTACAAATCCGTCAATATTCCATCCAGTTCAATATATTCTTTATTCACTAATGTTTCTATACAGAATTACATATCTACCTAGCAAACTGCCGTAAAAGTTTGACAAAAGGATTCAAACTAATTAAATGCATTGTTGAAAGTGGAATTTTTATTGCAATTAAAGTTTTGAAAACTCAATTAAAAGAATCTTAAATAAAATGTTGGTTTAAAAGTGTGTTATAACTTTTACAAATCCCATCCTAAACTAGACTCCAAACCTACAAACTGCACAGTTTGCAGAGAAACCCCCGCTCATGGCAGTTCCAACCTCAAACCAAAGACTGCAACAACGAACTTTGAGGCACAAACAACAACCACATCGTAAAACAATTAACAAATAAAGAGGCAAACAAACCAATCCCCGACCCAATGCCGCGAAACACGAATTGACAGCTTCGTCGATAGCCATCTCTTTCTATATACTTTCGTGCGAGGCGAGGCATGCGCATTGGCTGGTGAAAGCAGAGACCAATGGGAGAGCAGCACTACGACAGCCACAAGAAAAAACCGAAATAAACTACAATATACTACCAGCGGAAAGGGAAAGGGGAAAGGGGAATGGGTAATGGGGAAAGGGCAACAGAAGTAGAGTTGAGGGTAAACTAGTGAAAAGTGATTTTTTAATTGCCTTGATAGTTTCATGGGGGTATTCAGGAGGAGAGGGAGGGCAGGCATCCTCTGCCGCTGACAGTTCCATCCAAGCCTCAAGCTTTTTTTTTGCTGCACTTTGCTGGAGGGGGGCTGGTGGGCTGGGGGAATTGTGGCCTGCCCCCAATATCACAGGCTGCCGTTGCATGCATAATTAATTTGGCTTTTAGTGACGCTTTTGCTGCAGCTCTCTTCATGGCCAAGTTCTGTCTTGTTCGGTCCTTTGCTGTGATTTCCTGCCCACACTTTTACCCCCCACAGTGATATTCTCTCCTGTCAGAATCAGCTTGTGTACGGATTCATTTTTGCAACATTTCCGTTTGCCAAATAGACGTGGCAGCGCTAATGGCTTAAACGTGTTTTTCACCATTTGGCTTTCTTTTTTTTTTTTTGCATCGTTTGCATCGTGACATTTAGCGTCATTTAACTTTTATCCCCAATTGTTTCTTGTATGGTTGTTTCGATTGTGGTCATGTTTGTTCCCCGTTGGCATTTGACATCTACACAAAAATGGGTTGGAATAGGTAACGAGTTCCTAGAGCCTCGAATTGATCCCAAACATATGTACATATGCTGAGCCTTTAAAAATGTATGTAAAATCGTTGCAGGAGATGCTGTTAAGCTAATGTTTCATTAATTTTACTTTACATATTTTTACTATATTTGGTACAAGTATTAAATTGAAACCAAGAAGGTTTTGGATGAAAGTCCCACGAATTCCTCGGGATATCTTTAAGCTTCAAGCTACCTGGTTTCCGTATAGTGAGGTACAATTTCTTTTTCCGTAAAATATTATTTATTCAATTTAATTTTTCCTTTCAAAGTCAATCCTGCAAGAAAGGTATCCTTAAATTGATAAAATAGTAAAAACGAAAAATAAACAATTACAAATAAAAGAAAAGTGGACAAGTGTCGCCTCATCACCTGACATTTTAGTTGAATTACACTTTTTATGCACAAATAAATTATATATAAAATGTATCAACGCTTTCTCTACCCCT
The DNA here is from genome assembly GCA_035041765.1 of Drosophila algonquin. Classification (NCBI taxonomy): domain Eukaryota; kingdom Metazoa; phylum Arthropoda; class Insecta; order Diptera; family Drosophilidae; genus Drosophila; species Drosophila algonquin. The sequence goes on from JAWNKY010002630.1 coordinate 92,664, forward strand.
CCCGCACTCCATCCCCCTCCCATTAGCAGCCCCACAACGCCAGGTGAAATGAGGCACTGCACCACAGCGGCGGGAACCTATGCTCCGCCTTTTGCCAGCCCAGCCCCCTCCTCATGAGTGCTCGGGTATATGATGCCACGGCACCAACACCAATGCACGCACGCTCTCTCGCTCTAAGTCTCTCGCTCCGTCTCGCTCTGGTAGCAGTGTGTGGTGCTTATGTAAAGCGCTTTTCAGCTTGCTCTCTCACACTCCCCTTCGAGTATAGCTCGCCTCTCCTCTCGCTGTGCGTGTGTCTGTGTGGGTGTGGGGTGGGGGCGCCATTTAAATTGCTTTCTCTGTTGCTTCTCATTTGTCGTGACGACAGCGACGCCGACGCCTTTTTTTGCTCGAATGAGTGTGTGTGTGTGTGTGCCTTTTGGGATTCTCAACCCAGACACACACACACAGAGCCACACAGACACGCACGAGAACCAGTTCGCCTAGTTATCGCTTTTTATAGGCGTTTTGGTCTCGCATCGTCGTCGACGACGCCCGCTGCTCTCGGCTCGGCCTTTTGGTCGCTCGGTGGCCCAGACCCAGACCCGGGCTCTGCGGCGGCTCTGATTTTAGTACAATTTTGGTGCTCGCGGCAATTGGACGTCCTTCGTGGTGCGTCGGCGCGACATAAACAGCACAGCAGAGAAAATAAGACCACAGCAACAAAAAGAAAATCCCCCCGCAGCAACCAACAAAAAAAGTGTGATCCTTTGGTGCCAGCAAAAGTGTTAACATTTAATGCCTCGAGTGAACCAGAAAAGCGACCAAGTGCCGCGTTGATTTAGTGAAAATTGTTAGTGAAATTTAGTTAAAAATTGATTTGGAAAATTTATCGAGACTATGCCATGATATGATGGCCCTAAAAATGCTTTATCGCGGTCCCAGTTCGCGTTTGGAGAATCTAATTGAGAAGATCCAGGCCACCAAGGAGATCACAAATAACGGTAAATCAAGAGAGAGCTTTTTGGATAGAAAGAACTACGGGAGAGCTGGTTTGAGATCTTTCTCTAGGGAACAAGCCTAATAAGCGAAACTTCACATAAAAAATAATATCTATTAAATTATTCGAATGTACGAGTACAGTTAATTTTCCGACGGGGTTTTGACACTTTCAATAAAGCGGAAAATATATTTCCTTGACTCTATATCTATAGAACTTTTGGGTCGCTGCGAGCGATCAAAGCGAGTGAGCCGGGGTTGCGCATAAGCGAAACCAATGCGTAAGACACTTTTCCGCTAGTTCATATAAAACATTAGCTGATTATTATGAATCAAACTTTCCAGAATGTTCCAAAATACATAAAATAATAATAGAAAAATCTTCTATCCATCTTCATCCAATCTGTTCAACCTATTTGACATTTCCATGACCCTTTCTATGATCTCAGCACACATACAGCACTTCAATCAAAAGAATGAATGAGTTCAAATCTCTTACAACTTTCTTTAACCCCAAAGAAGCTGAGAAATTAATCCGATGCATCAGTTTGATGTTTCCTAATTAAAGTTTAGATCAGTACGGATCGCGTCAGTTCAGAGTTCAAGCGATGCGAGGGAAAACAAACGTAGTCCCTGACCCAGAGCACGGTCCCGGGTCCGGGCTCCGGGGTCCGGGGTCCGATACAGACACAGAGATCACTTGCAATTGGGTTCAATTAACAGTTTTCGAAGACGGCACTTGGCGCGTGGTGATAGATGATCGGAGGGGGAGACAGAGACCCAACCGTACCCTCATGGGGCAGTGGATTAAATGGATGGTGTACTCGTAATTAAAACGACGACAAGAACAAAGCGCAATTAGTTTGCATGAGACTCACTTACGGAGAGGGTCAGATGGAGATTGGGAGGGGTAGGTGGAGGTGGAGTGGATGAAACCCCCACTTGGGGTGGGACTGGGGACGACACCAAACGATGTGGTGCGGTGCTAATTGAATTAATTCCGTGTCCAGCATTTGATAGCCGACGTTGATTTCCTGTCGTCGCTTAGTCACACATATGCGCCGATCCCCCAGAGCCGCTAATCAGGATGCAGTCGCCCACACAGTGCGACCATAACTTCTAATTGAGATCTCTTCTTGCTCTTGTCCATTTACAGACATGTACAGTACCCACACCTCGTCCAGCTACTCGCCGAGCATCTCCGATGGGACCATAACACCCAATTCGCATCATCTGGCCGCTACCTCAGCGAATGCCGGCCAGGAGGATCTCCATCTGACGGCTGATGGCAAGTCGAACGGAGTCCCTGGAGAGGAGCCAGCCAAACCGAAGCGACAGCCGCTCTTCCACCACCACCACCATCACTACCATCACCAGCAGGCCCTGAAGATTGCCAACAAGCTGCGCAAAATCAATAAGGAGGCCAAGATGGCAGCTGCAGGAGCGGCAGGAGCCGGAACTGGCGCTGGAGCAGCCGCAAAGTTTGATAAGTTGACAGGCGAAGGCATTAAGAGTCGCGGCGACGGCTCCTATCAGTGCCAGTTCTGTGATAAGACATTTCCGCGTCTCGGCTACTTAAAGCATCACGTGCAGGTGAGTCTCCCACGTAAAAGGGTTCCTTCTTTGGGGTGGTTGGGTTTCCGTTACCCGCCACAAATGGGTGGTTGGGTGTCTGGTGGGTGGGTTGCTTAATTACCACCTTGCCATCGCTATAAGGAGCTTAGTATTTCGCGCTTGTTCGGCTTGCGGTTGGGTGTTGGCCCACTTGATTGACACTTAGGTGACAGACTCCCTGGCGCTTTTCGCTTGTCAAGGATGAACTTTGATACACCGTTTTCGAATTTTCTAATCGAAATTGAATTGAAAGTTCAAGGGAAAGTGAAAGAAGGATGAAGATATTAAAGGGTTTGCTTTTAGTCGATTTAAGGTTTGGAATAGAAAGAATTTAAATGCAAAAATGGGACACCAAGGAATATTTTTATAGAAAAATATCCAGTCGGGCTTAATTTCGATATATCAGTCCTTCAATAATCTCTATATCTAAAGATAATAGCCATAAAGCTTTCATTTTGTTAGCCTTTAGTTAGATCCATACCATGCATCCATCTAACATTCCTTTAGTAATCTTTTAGCATATCATCTAAGACCAAATCTTTCGGCGGAGGCCACAAAGGCTACCGCCGCTCACCCACACGCCCTCACCCCTCCCTGCGGTTGCGGCTCTGATTCTGCTTAAACGCTTTTCGGACTGCCAACAACGCCGCCCGCCCATGACATCAGCAACTTGTTAACCCAATTGCAACTGCTGTTTAGGAGGACTACTACCGCCGATCTTAATCGTCGGCCAGGGTCTAACATGTTGCGCTCGCTTTGATCCTAGCGCCTGGACAAAGCTGAGAATGGGGTAGATATTAAGAATTCGGTCTTCGGGCCATTCTCGCACGTTCTGATTCTCCCCCCGAACGGGAGGTAGTGGGGCGCGGCTTATGGGGATGTTGATGGCGATGATGATTGGAGCGACAGTTTAAAAAACCATAACCAACACGGGATCACTCCCGCTTACTCACTGTCTCGCTCTCTCTCTCTCTCTCTCACTCTATGTGGATGCGACTAGCTCGGCTAAATTGTTGGTAGTATGGGTACGGGTACGGGTATACGAGTGAGTATATTGTGCAATATACGCGGATCCCGGACTGGGGGGCTGCATACAAATGGGCTCATTTTTTGCGAATGCTCCTCAGCGAGTTCAAAGCGCTCCACCGACGCTTTGGCAGCCGCCAAAGAACCCCAAAAGTAAACCGGTTGCGGGTGTAGTCCCCTCCCTCCCAGCACCTGTCCCCCACACCACACCACAACGAGAGGCGTCGCGCATTTAGATGAATTTTTGTCCACAAGCCACAAGCCAAAAGTCGCAAGTGAAACACCTACGGTTCCCGTCAGTCTCTCTCGCAGTCAGAACCAGACTCGGACTCAGACTCAGAATCAGAATCAGAACCAAAGGCCGACTCAGAGGCAGAGGTAGAGTCCAAGTGCGAGTCAGTCGGTATGCAGATTCAGATTGACGCATCTATAAATTCAAACGAGGAGCCGTCGTCGTCGCCGTCGTCATCGTCAACATTTAACTGGGGTAGACGGACAGTTGACGCTGCCTGGTTGTCTTCTAAGAATTTCAAATAGCTCTCGGCCCAAGTTCCCCCAAGTCTGCGCCTGTGTCTGGGCTAATCGTGGAGATAGGTGGATGGATATCGCGCATATCATAGTTAAGATTGCACTTGTTCCAGGGGAAATACTAATGGGAGTTACCCTGAATCTACTTGCAGAGCCATGCCGAGCATCTGCCCTTCAAATGCGAGTACTGCGCCAAGCTGTTCAAGCACAAGCGCTCCCGGGATCGCCATAAGAAGCTGCACACCAACGAGCGGAACTACAAGTGTCCGCACTGCGAGGCGGCCTTCTCCAGGAGGTAAGTGAGAGACCTCGAAAAGGGACACACACACAGCTATAACTTCAGTGCAATCTGACCATATCTCTTCCCCATCCTCGCTCTCTTCATTAGCGATCACCTGAAGATCCACATGAAGACGCATGACATCCAGAAGCCCTTCCAGTGCAGCATGTGCAACAGGGGCTACAACACGGCCGCGGCTCTCACCTCACACATGCAGAAGCACAAGAAGAACGCCGCAATCCTGGCAGCCGGCGGCAATCCCAATGCCCTCAACTACAGTCCCCGATCCACTGGCTCCGCCTCGGCCTCGGTGTCCAGCAATGGAAGCCTGCACAAGCGGCGCTATGCCCTCGCCCTGGCCACCGACAGCAGCCCCAGTCGCCTGGACTTCCCCAAGAGATCGCGCAGCAGTCATGTGGCCAGCACTCCCACGCCAACGCCTCTGCTGAGATGCAGCTACTGCCCCAAGGCGACAGAGTTCAGCAGCCTGGAGCAGCTAAATGCCCATCTCCAGAATGTCCACGAGCAGACGCAGCAACCCCAGCAGCAGCCCCAGCTGCAGCAGCAGTCGGCGAAGACTCCCGTTCAGGAGGGAGAGGGTTTCCAGCTGAGCTGCGAGTACTGCACCATGAAGTTTGGCAACATTGCCGGACTCTTCCAGCACATGCGCGCCACCCATCTAGATCGTCTGAGCAGCCCCAACTCCTACTACGAGCACTTCAATCGGCTGGCCACAGCCGGAACATTCAGTCCGCGGCTGGCTCTGGATCTGCCAAAGATCAAGACGGATCTGGGCAGTCCCGAACGAGAGAACCGACCCTCCGAGGACGACCTTCCAACGGATCTGAGCAGCAACAAGCGTCGACCGCAGACACCCAATGCTCCGCCGAATCCTCCGCAAGCGAACGCCCCACCCGGCATCTTCTTCTGCAATCAGTGCAACGCTGGACTTCCCGACTTCGAGAGCTTCCGCAACCACCTGAAGAGCCACATTGCCGAAGGAATGCAGCTGATCTGTCCCCACTGTGGGCTGAGCCTCCCGGAGCAGTCCGAGTTTGAGCGCCACGTGGTGGGACACTTCCTGATCCCCAACTCCGAGTTCAACTGCAGCTCCAGCTGCGGCAAGAGCTTCGGCAAGGCCGAGGAGCTACAGCAGCATCTCATCACCGAGCACGTCCTCACCCTGCTCAAGTGCTCCCTCTGTTCGGAGACGTGCGAGACGCGAATGGCCATGCAGCTGCACCTGGCCTGCGCCCACAGCCAGGAAACGAAGCTGCTGCGCTGCAGCGCCTGCATGGAGGTCTTCCGTTCCGATGGCGACTTCCATGTGCACGTCAAGACGCGCCATCAGCTGGGGAATCATCACCACCCGATGGGCGGCAGCAGCAGTCCGGCCAATCCGCTGCAGTGCATGTTCTGCCGGGCCGTCTGCTCCTCTGAGCTGGAGATGCACTTCCATCTGGCGGCCCATGCGCGCCAGTTCCGCTGTCCATCCTGTCCGGAGACCTTTCACGTGGAGTTCCTGCTCGACAGGCACATGCAGAGCCAGCATGGCGGCGTCAAGGACAAAGAACAGCCGCCACAAAGCTCCCCCAACATGGGCAGTCTCTATGTGAACGCCCTGCTGCCTCCCCTTGCCGCAGCAGCCGCTGCTGCAGCTGCCACCAACAACAACAGTAGCATCATCGACTACAACGTGGCCTTCAAGGGGTTGTTCGGCGGAGGATCGGCAGGAGGAAGTGCACCCACAGGTCCCTCGGCGGCCGGCAAGTTCTACAGCCCCCTGCAGGTGGACACGAATGCCCTGAAGGCACAGACCTCGCCCCATCCCGCCCTGATGTACGGCCTCAGCCAGCGGTACCTGATGGAGATGTATGCCGCCAAGTCCACGTCACCGGCCAACAGTGCCGCCAACGAATCAGCAGGAGGAGGAACCTCCGCCATCAATGCCCCGCCAGCGCCACAGGCGCCGCCGCCTCCCGCACCAGCTGTCACCTTCAGCTGTGGGATGTGCGAGCGCCAGGATCTGCGCAGCGAGGCGGAACTCCACTCACACCGGAAACTAGCCCACAACCTGAAGACGGGCGTGAGCCTGCGGTGCGCCTACTGTGCGGGCAACTTCAAATCGCGGGCGGAGCTCGAGCAGCACATGAAGAGCTGCCACAACTCGACGGGCAAGCACAAGTGCCTCATCTGCGACGAGATCTTCCCCTCGCCGGCCATCCTGGCCGAGCACAAGCTGCAGCACTCGAAGGTGGGTCAGTCGGGCAAGTGCGCCCACTGCAGCCACCCGTTGGAGGATGTGGCCGCCTTCCGGGCCCATCTCAGCGAGCATGGCAGCGATGGAGCCTCACTGCCCCTGGCCTGCATCTGCTGTCGCCAGACCCTTCACTCGGAGTTCGAGCTGAGCCTCCATGCCAAGTTTCATACGAAGTCCTCTTCCAGTGGCGGCAGCCTCCAGGAACCAGTTTGCGCCCTCTGCCTGGAGCCCCTGCCAGGGGCAGTGGAGGGTCCCACCACTCCGGCCAAGCTCTGCGAAAAGTGTTGCCGCAAGCACAACCTCAACGGCAAGCGGAGCAAGGCCAGCGAAGCACCTGTGGTCCAGGCCCAGCCGACACCCTACCTAGAGAACCGCTGCAACCTGTGCAAGATGATCCTGCCGCATGCCCAGAAGCTGCAGGAGCACCTGGTCGAGCACACCTTCGCTGGCACCGAGCAGCGCGGCTTCAATTGCTATATCTGCTCGGCCGTATTCACGGCCCCTGGTGGTCTCCTTGGCCACATGGCCGAGCACGGAGCCCACTCGCGTCCCTACGACTGCAATCTCTGCCCCGAGAAGTTCTACTTTCGTGCCGAGCTGGAACACCACCAGCGGGCACACGAGCTGAGGCCATCGGTTCGTCCATCACTCGACAAGCCAGAGCCCCCGATGCGGGGCAGTGCATCGCCCAGTCCAAGTCCGGTTCGAAGTCCCACAACCGTTAAGCAGGAGTTGTACGACACGGATACGGGCCACTCTGGGGCCGGCGATGATGAGCCAGAGCCCGCCCAGGATGAGGAGGAGTACATAGAGGTGGAGCAGATTCAGCACGAGACGCGGCCAAGGGATGTCATGTCACAGATGGAAAGGGCCACAAACAGCGCCTAAGGAAGGCAGGCGTAAGGATGCAGCGAATGAGAGAGGACACTTCCTGAGAAGAGCGCGAGAACCCGAAGTATTCATAAGACTGTTTCATGATTGGAGGAGTATCCTTTCCTTTCTTGGAACTCGCTCAAGTTCGAGGAATGCCAGTGTATGCCCCTTTTCAAATCTTAGATCTTGCCACTTGAAATCACCAGTAAATGGGACAGTTAAGTATTAATCAGATAGATATATCCGATATACAAATACATACTCCATAGATCTAATGTCAGACTCTTAAATATCATAAGTAATATCATAACTCGTATAATATTACACATACGCCTAGCTAACTGGTAGAAATTCTTGACAAAAACCTTTGTGTGTGATAGTTTTTCAAAGATTCAACGCGTTTATTTATACCCAAACTATTTATAGAGCGATTAGCGATTTCATTTTTGTATGTTATAGGGCCTTGCCTTCTCGTATTCCAGTATTTATATAGATCTACATTACCGAGTACTCCCCATCCAACAATAACTAACGATGTAACTACAATTTATTATACACATACATATATTATCGTATTATATAGTTATGTACGAATATCTACATAAGCACCAAAAACATTTTAATGTGTAGCATAAAAAGAACTAAAAGAAAACAACAAACGACAGAAAATGATTTAGTGAATAAAACAAACACACAAGTTGAAACCAAAAAGAAAACGATCCAAAATACTTTATGTCTTTCGCTAGAAGCTTCAATCGTTTCGAGGGCGGGGGGTGTGGTGTGGTGTGGTTGGGGAAAATCTGATAAGAAAATCTCGTTGTGCGGCTCCTATCCGTAGGTATACGTATACCCAGCAGTTTAAACCCGTGTTTTTTATGGAAGCTGACAACATGCGCCGCGTGACGAGACGAGACGGGACGAGACGAGACAAGGCGAGGTCTCCTCCGCCTCGAGGGCTCCTCCAAGTCCAAATTTTATGGCGAATATTTCGTTTCTGGTTTATTTCGGCAAGCGCGACACGTAATGGCAATAAAAAAGGTGCGCAAGAGGGTAACCAGCGACCCGTTCGGGGTTTATGGAGTTTCGCATAAGGCACTGCCGAGGGGCAACGCAACAGCAGCAGCAACAAATTGGCATCTCAGTTGGGTGATCTCTATCTGTATCTTGAAGACCGGTGGCAATTACCCGCCAACAGATTACCAAGGCGACAACGCTTCTGTTTCTTGGAATGAAATGCAGCAGAATGCCCGGACTCGGATTTGGAGTTGCATTGAGTTGGACTTGGGCTTGGACTTGGACTGCCATTGGTGTGGTGCTGGTGCTGGCCAGGCTTGATCTGGCCGTCGTCTAATCTGCAGCACCTCCTGCTTCTCGGAAGCAATTGCAAATAAATCGCATTTAATAAATTGCAGCAGCAAAAGGCACCGACCGCGGCTTGAGCTAGAGCCTGCACCTGTCCCTGTCGGCAATCATCACAAATCAATAAAAATGTTTATCATCGAAACAATTGGTCCAGCTCCAGCTCCAGCTCTAGCTTCTACTCCAGCTCCAATTCCAGTTGCAGTTGCAGTTGCAACTCTCCTGTGCGGCACTCCACTCTCCAAGTGGACACAAAGCACCGGCAGTTGTTAATTAGCGCCATGCCACACATGCCAAGGTGTCCGGTGGAAAACAGCAAAACAGCGACGACACAGCAAAAGGAAAAACTCGTTGGGCCATTGGCAATCGGAATTGGCATCGAACGGGGCGAACGCAATCGAAAGCCCGTCGAGGAGACTTCATTGATCGTTTTGGCCCCCCACACCACGTACTCCACGTACTCCACGCACTCCATGCACTCAATACTGCATGCTCCAGCCCAGACCGCCAGGCGCGTCATCCGCTTGATCATCCAGCCCCACACTCGCTCTCTCTCCCTACCTTCCTCTCTCTCTCTCTCTCTCAATCTCTCTGGTGGTTTCTGCGAAGTCTTTTTATTTGTCTTTCTGCTGCTTTAGCGTCACCAATATGTCGAAGGCTGAATGCTGATGGAGAAGGCGATGTCGATGGCTCTTTAAATCAAAACCTCCAACGTACTCGTATCAAGTCCACGCGGATCGCTTCGATTCGCATCGCTTTATTTTTGGTATTTTAGGTATTTGACGGGTTTTTACACGCTTCCATGAAAAAGGGGAAGACAGTGGTCAAAAGATGATGGTTTTCCCAAGGGTAAATATTGAGTAATAGCTGGAGCAGAAAAGTAAAAATATTTGAAATTTAAAAAAAACTTACAGAAAATCTACTTCCACTTATTTCACATCTTCGTATACCCAATCTATAGAGTTTTTCCCCACCAACTAATGCAGTTTTACCCAGGTGTCCTTAACTTTGCTTTCAATTGTGTTTCATCTTTCACTGGAATTATTTCGGACCAATGTGCGGCGTTTGAAAGTCTGCTGAGTGACTGACTAACTAACTAACTGACTAACTGACTGGCTGACAAGGCGACTTGAATGCCCGACAACCTGAAAGCCCCACATCCCCACTGCACATCCACATCCACATCCATGTGGCCTTTGGCGGGGTAGATGGCGGGCCATCCATTTACCCGAGCTCCCCACTGAGCCACCGCTGAGTGTTGGGTTCGTGTGTCCAGCTCCAACTTGGGGCTGGCATGCGAGAAAAGCATTTTTGAGCCAAGACAGCGTTACATTGACAAATGAAGAAGCTCCCATCAGTCAGCGGAGGAGCTGAGAGACAGACAGACAGACAGGCAAGGGAGAGAGGGTTTGGACTGGCGCGGATGATGATGCCATGATGCCCACAAAACACCCAAAAACCAAGTGGCAAATGGATACAAATGATGATCAGCGTGGATTGGTGAGAATAATGTGAAGAACAGAATACCAAAGGCGAACTGCTGTGATGCGTAAGGAAGGGCCTGGCGGGTCCTTGAAAATGGCAGGTCCGCAACATGAGGGGTAAGTGATGGCAGTGAAATATATATTCGCATGCCTTATTAAACAAAAACAAAAGTGAAATATCGTTCCGTTTGCAACCCCCTTGCTTGGCAAATGCTTCCTCTTCCGGCCTGAATGGGGGAAAGGACAACGCTAAGGACACGGAATGTGGGCCAAACATGCGATTTTTTTCGAAAGGGAAGCATTCGGGGGCGATGGCTACACTTACATACATTATATTCATTACCGGCTTATTAGCGTGATTTACCGATTGGGGGAGTGATGTGGTATGCTTTGAGGATGAGGATACGGATGGGAAAAAGGATGTGTAAGGATGTGTTCGTGATGATGCTCGGCAGGAGGATGGTTAATGCCTGGGAAAATGACTCTGAAAGCGCCATATCCCATATCCGTTTGTCAATAATACCGTGCGAATTTCTTGATGGCTGATGGATGGCTGTAAAACAGGAAGCTCCTTAAGCTCTTTACGCCTGCCATTCTCCCTCTCTCTCGCTCTCTCTCTCTCTCTCTCTCTCTCTCTCTGTGTGTATTTCCCAATCGATGGTTCTGTCATATGCAAATCATGATTTGGGTTTAGCCTAATATGATACCACATTCATAGCTTAATGGATCGCCCCGAGAAGAGGGTTTCATCTTCGTTCGTGGTTGTCAATTAGCTGTCAACTTCCTGTCTGCAATTGTACCATTACAGTGGGGAGGGAGTGGGGACTGGAACTGTGGCAGGGGCATGGCATCCACTAATTAGCAGGGCTGACCAGATCAGAGCAAGAGATCAGATCACACAGAGAGTATCCTCTTCAGTGGCGTCGAGGCTGTCGAGGCGCTAATTCAATTAATAATCCCTCGCTGGCCGACACGACACTCGAAGGGCAGGGAGATACGACACGCGCGATGTTTATCGGACCAACAATTTACACAAATTAAAACTAAACAGATCTCCCCTCTCGAACTTAATTATGCAATTATTATACAATTTTTCCTTAGTTTGGTTAATTTTTTGTGATATTCGTATCCTCCTTCGGCTCGAGGCAGGGGCAAGGCACGAGCTGAGGTGCCGAACCCCTAGTAGAAAACGAAACCAAAAACAGTTGCAGATACAGATACATTTACGGATACATAATCTCTCGGATACACGTATGCGAGCGAAAGGCCTTTCTCATTGGCTGGAGGAACGGTGACTGTGTGCATCTGTGTGTGTGCCTGTAGGTGTTTATGTACAAGAATTCGTTCGCCAAGCCGGATACATGCTGCATAGGGAGTCGCTCCAGTTGTCTGGGGCGTGGCATGGGTGGGACGAGACACACATCTACCAGTAGATAAATATGTATCCAGCAGATACACGAGAGTGTTTTTGTGGCAGAGGAAAGGTTAAAAGAAAGCAAATATTATATTTAATTTAATTTGAATTCCTGAGAGCATAATACATTTCCTTTATTAGAAAACTATCTTCTGCTCTGATAAAATCCAGTTTTATTTGTGAGAACACATTGTACTCCTCCAACACCCTCCGCAACCTTCTTAAGTGTCCTCTTCCTTCCAGCCGTGGCATTCTTACTCAATATCCGAGTGGTAATAGATATATCCCCTTATTAGAACGTGGTGAACGTGCCGCTATTTGCGTTATGTAAATGGATATCGATATGCGAGATGATCGCCAGACCGTTTGATTGATTGATTGATTGCCATTCAGGGGCAGGCAGCACCAAATATAAACAGCAATCATGGAGGACAAAGGATGGCTTGGGGTCTTTCTTCTGCGGTATTTGCGGGCGGTTTGTTTTCTATGCGCAATTTATAAAGTTGCTGACACAATAATGGGAGCCAGGCCAAATCGGGATACGCCAGGATCAGCAGCAGCAGCAGCAGGAGCAGAACCAAGGATCACCTCACCGCATGGCACCTCCGCCTTAAATTCTCGCGAATTAAATTAAAAAGGAGCTGCGCATTGTGGTCCTGTGGTCCTGTGTTCCTTGTGCAGAGCACATTCGGAGAGCAAAAGTATTGTATTACCACTAGCCAGGAGCAAGCAGCAGCAGGATCCAGAGAGCGTCCCAAGTTTGCTCGCCTTGATAAGACATAAAAGGTCCTCAAAGACAAAGGACCTTCGGCATAGCAATTGCCCGACCCCGGCCAAGGATTTCCTTGTGTCTTGTGCGTGTTTGTGCTTTGCGCCTTCTTATCCCTCAATTTCTTATCACGGCAAAAAGATCAAATTTCGAGAGGGAGCCAGACGAGGAGAGCGACGGCCAGAAAGACAGATAGACAGAGAAAAGGAACCGCTGGGAAAGGATGTGTCCCAGTCCGTGCGACTCTTTTCAGGAGCCAGCGAGGGCGGACAGAAGTCACAAGGAGATTGCATAACAGTTCCAAGACAGTCCCAAATGCTGAGAATTAATTATATTCAAATTAAAACTAAAAAGATGCATCAGATTGAAGCAACTCGCCTTAAATTTTACAAAAATTGCAAGAGCCGAAAAGAGTCAATGATCCCCATATACATATATATAGATCAGTTTCTTTTTTTTTATAAACATTACATAATCTGATGCTGCTGTCCCCCATGTATCGCCTGGGTAAACGTTTTCGCAGAAGCCCCGTCTGAGACACAGACCTTAATTAAATTTTTGTGGCCTGAACAAGAATTGTGGTTCGGTTTCTGTGTTGACTTGTTCTAAGTACGCTTCTTGTGACTTCTTTTATGACCCACACAGTTTTGGGCTTCGCAAGATGATGATGATGATGATGATGGACTGAAACGGACAAGTTTCACAATTTGCCTGTCCCCAGCACATCCCATACCATCCCCATCCCTCCCCCGTTTCATGTGTTAGTTTATGTCCAGAGTGCGTTTTGACCTCTTGGCGCGTACGTGCCTGGCCTCAGAGTGTGACAAACTGGTTGCTGGGTAGCATAGTAGTATACGGTGTGCAGTCGTCGCTATATAGTGAGCCTATAGTTGTTGTTTTTATGACTTAATGCCGCGTACGCCGCGCAATTTCAATTACATCCAGAACACCGCCGCGCTCTGTCATAGTACAAGCTGTTTACACAAATATGTATACGACTACTATGTTGGATATATAGAGCAGCTCGCTCCAACACTTTCATTACACCATCGAGCACAGTTTGGGTGGGTTGAAGGGGAAGGAGCTGTAAAATTGTTGCACGCGCCCTCCGGTACGAAGGTTAACCCTACGGCTGGGGCCAGGTGCCAAATTTGACGGGGCAACAGCGCTGCCGCTGAAGTCGCGCATAATTTATGCCTTACAAAACTGAACTATGATGGTTTTCGGAGGGATGGAGGCATGGAGATGGAGAGGCCTCTGGAAGTGGAAGGATGACTAGGGCACGTGTCGGTCTTTATGATTTCTGGTTTGCTTTCCTCTATTTCCCTCTCAGCTGCATCCATATTTGATGATTTCTTCGTCTTTGCATTTTGAGGTGGCAAATTTAATCAGGCACCGCTGCACTTGCAAATGAAATTGAACCACAGAAAAACTACCGAAGAGAAGAAACTTGTATATTGCAACTCGAGAGTCGTTTTGAACAGACAAACTGATTAGGAGCCTGGAAAAGGAAAAATATAGGGAGGTTAGCCTTTTAAATTTGAATTTGGCGCGTACGAATGTGCTGCCAGACAGTTTGAATACCTTAAATTACCAAAAATACTGAAGTTTAATACTGGCCAGATTCAATGGCTTTTTAATTAACGCTACAGTTTGGTTTCTGCCTTTTAATGTTCCAACGCTTTGTTACTTTTTAGAAAGGTACAGATAGAGAGAGAGACCAAGCCAGAGACCACATTATGGGTAAAAGAGTCGGAGGATATGGATGCAGTCAATACTCTAGAACCCCACATTTAGAACCCCCACGCATAGGTCTTATTAGAAAGTTCCAAACTCCTGCTGTCTCTCTCTCTCTTTATTTTCCTTTATCTCATCGTTGTCTATCTTTACATTTACCTACACCTCAATATATCATTTTAGCTTGAAAACCATAAGAAACCATAAACTACGACTATCGTCTTTTGCTAAAACAATAAAATACTCAGAATTGCTAGAGATTAAAAGGGGAAGTTTTCGGTTGGATTGTTCTGAACAGGCTTCCAATCGGATATATAATCCTTGGACGAACAAAATTCACGGGTACTTAATTTTATTTTCAATTTCATTTTAATTGCAGTTCAACTGCAGGTCGTGTTCTAGTTTTGTTAATATTCTTTCAGATTTGAATTTCCCGCGCACTTTAAATTGATGCCAGTGTGACCACACATATTGCATGTCCAAGCTACAACTACTCAACGCCATCTCGATTTAAGCTAACGTTTTTTTGTATTTTTTCAATGTTCAGCTTTTATATAAAGGTACAGAGAGAAATATGCCATGAGCTTATCATTAAAAGAGTCGCGGTGGGGGGTAGATATACGACTATGGACCCCAGCTCTCACTTTTTGTATTTTTTGTATCTTATCAGGCTTTATCTGTATATATATATAACCTACCCCACCGTTTCATGCCTTAGTGATTGATAGCTTCAGAGCTCGAATACTCGAATCTCCGCCCATAAACCCCTACAATCGTCTTTTGGAAAAGCTATAAATCATAAAGAAAAATACTCGGAATTGGGAGTGATTAAAAGGCGAAGTTTTCGGTTGGTGTCCAAGCGGATATATACTTTGGACGATCCAAATGTTGATTCACAGTCTCAAACTTGAGTCATTGGATCGAAAGATCATAGTTGTAAATATAACGTGGGGTGCGGCGAGGCCAACACATCGATAAGATGGTACTAACAGTAACAGTTCCTTAGAGGGATCATAAAATATACTTGAGGTATTGTGGCAGGAAATATTTTGGTGAAGCGTTGGAGCTTAGCTGAGAACCTTGGCCAATAGCAGTGCAGCGATAGAGCCAATTATGGTGTACGCACTGCTGCTGAATGTACCCGCAGGTCCATCGTAATTGCAGTTGTCAGTATAGCAGACACCACAATGCGATTGCCAGTTGGCCCTGGCATCCGGATCGGTCAGAGTACGGGCACAGATCCTGATATCCGGATGCACACAGCCAAGGAATTCACTCGTGACTGTGTTGTTTGGGCCAAGAGCTGCGTTGGGCGGGATTTGCGGACCAGTGTAGTAGGTAAGATTGGCACACATGAAGCTCTCGCTCCCAGCTACTTCCGGCATATCGTTGTGGTACGTCGAAAGCCACGCGCTGTTGGCATTGGCTGTGGCGTTGGTGCAGGTCAGAGAAGTGGGATTCTTGCAGGAAGTGGCATCATTGCAGCTATAGCAGGTCAGCGAGCTGGCTAATTATTAAATTGATTCGGTTATCAACTGGATCATCAGCAGTGCAGTCACTCCATTTTCTTACCGAATTGCACTCCCACAAAGGCTACAAGCACCACAGCAAAAATCAATTTCTTGCACATATTTATTGAGTTGAGTGTTCTTCTATTCACGACGCTTCAAGGGATACTAATTCGAAGCCAGTATCCCGTGACTGATATGACGGTCATATATACTTTTTCAACCGACTATAAAGATTAGATTAGCACACATGAAGTCCAAGGTAGTTAATGCTATGGCTTGAGGCTAAGGAGGTTTGCGGAATGAACTAGTCAGACCTTTTCAAATCATCTATCTATCCAACAACAAAGACAAAGAAAAAATTGTCATCTATTTTACACATTTGAATATAAGAATATCGATATACCGAACAAAGGTGAAAAACAAATGGTTTTATCGCACAAAACTATCGCCAGCTGCGACTTATCGTCTCCTTTCTATTCGTGGTGGGTTTCATTTTTGAACGCATATGAAACAATCGCATCGCGCGTCAAGTGGTTAAATATTCAACTTGAGATGTTATATATGTAGATGTGGGTAAAAAAACTGAATGGTAGGCTAATTTGTAGTCCGTAAATAGATACATAGTAATTCTATTCGTATATTGCTTGAAGATAAGGAGATTAGAATCGGTGACCTATTGACTTATGGTCCCCACAACTCACAATCTATTTACCCCTGTCCAAGTCTAGTCACTCTTAAATACAAATGTGTTATACATATAATTATTTGATGGCTTTTTTTATTATTTATTATCTGCAATAAGGTTTGCGGCCTACTTGGTTGTTTGAATCGCCATGACGTCGTGATGAAATTGAAAGGGCTGTTGGAAATTTGTAATATGTAATGTGTATATATTTACTTTTCCTGATACATTATAACTTCTTATCATCTATTTACAGCCAGAAATAACACTTGGTAAACTGTATTATTGTGTTCCAAAAGGATCTGAGAGTAGTTATGACTATAAGCCGGCGGGCTTGATGATCAGTTCATTGATATGCACGTCAGGCGGGGTCTGGATGCAGTAGATCACCGCATCGGCCACGTCCTTTGGGCGTAGTGTTGCGATGTCCGGCAATACCGCGTTCATCTCAGGGGCGACCACACCGGGGCTAATGCTCTAGAAGATTGGCTCTATTATTGATTGGCCAAGGGGTGTTTACATTTGGAACTCACTGTTATTTTGATCGCAGTCTTCTTTCGCTGACACTCCTGTCGGAGCACCTCGGCCAAACCGGTGATGGCATGCTTAGAAGGCACACACATGTCCCAGATTAGACCGGCTACCACTGGAACGGCGCTGCCCACCGTTCTTTTGATGATCACCACATGGCCATCGTTGACATTACGGCGCTGCTGCGAGAGCACTGCCTCGCGGGTGCACCACGAAACGCCAAGCAATTTGTGTTCCACGACGGAGCGAGTATCGGTAGAATTGTCTGCATCTGTGATTTGAGTGCCACCAGGTACGAAAGCATTGTTGACCAAAACGTCAGCGCCTGCTAGAGTTCTATCAATCCAAGCGAATGCATCGATCACCTGCTGCTCGTCGCTGACATCGCACTTCCGGGCATGGAAACGCGATTGCTGATCTTTTGGCAGCGACGCCTTAAGCTCCAGCAGAATTTCTCCGCGTCGGGCCAGGCCAACAACGACCATACCCTTGGCCACCAAATCCTTGCAGCAGGCAGATCCGATTCCAGAACCTGCTCCAGTGACTACGGCAACACGATTACACCAGCGCTCCATTGTGGTAATTGTTTTCCTCTGATTTTCGTCTCAACAGTATATTTTATTCAGAGCATGAACCCTGTGCGACTGAGCTCTCGGCTACAGGCGGGCATTTATTTATAGTCTTTCTGCCATTCTGACAGGGGAAAGCGTCAACTAATTAAATCAGAAAATGTTATATGGGTAACATCTAATCTCACTACAGGCAGATGTACAATCGGCATATTATTCTGGAACTTGTCGTCTAGCTAAAATAAAACACAGGGATGGATGCTCTATGAAAACTTTTGAATGTAGTACTTCATACGAAACAAAAAATTAAATATTTTTAAATTATTATTTAAGAAACTCTTTCAGTCCCAAAAATGGTGTGCCACGCCACAAATTGTAAGGTTTTGAAGTAAATCTTTGTAGATATGTATACTGTAGATCTTCTATAGATCCTCTACGAAAGCAAAACTTAGATTTGTAGTAACCTGTAGCTTCTTATCGAAGTACCACCCAAGCTCCAATAAATAATCGCCCGTTGGAAATGGAAGGCGCAGCAGCTCGGGTCTTAGATAAAAACCCTTGACAATCTGTGGACCCTGTAATGGAAAAATGTAATTTTCTGTTAAGAAAAATTATAGCATCTTACCACATAGGGGCATGTATGATTAATGTTGGAAAACGATTTGAAGAGCCCATAGACTATCGAAGCAATGGGATTATTTGGTTTTCGCAAAAACTGACAGGCATCAATTTTAACGTCAATAAGCCATGGTTTATAGCCGTTTGCCCTTTTTAAAACCCTCTGACGAAGTAATATATCGTTGGCCGAATACAATAACGTCGCATTCATATTAAAAAACACTTTGTTTCGACTTACGGCCTTCAGGCGACAGGTGTGAAAGACGACCCAGGTTTTATTGTAGCTCTCGCAGACGGCGTTTGTAAACTTGAAAACCACCGCATCCTGAAATGAACTCTGATTAATGCTGGACCTTCTTTACAGGAAGTGTACGGATATACAGTATACTCGAATGTTGAAGTGAGAAATATTCCAAATAGAACTCCGAATATTAGCTTAGACTTCATTGCTACCAAACGATTGATCAACGAATGGCCATTTAGTCCCAATGATGCAATTATCCAAACTGAGTTCATTCCGCATGAGCAAATGTGTTTATCTTGATTTATTTATTTACAAAATTGTAGCCTAAGATTAATAACTTTATAGCCCAAATTATAGTGAACAAATAGGCACTACTAGGCACCGGACCGGACCGGGCACCACGGCGCCATGCGAATACCGGCAGCGTATCTCGTCGAAGCGGCACTCTCCAGCTATGCTCGTGAACGTGGAGCCGAGCACTTTTCTTCCAAGAGCTCTTTCAGAGTTCTTCTTGAAGTTCTTCCCGCTGTTGCTCGTCTCGTCCGTGCCGTGGCATTTTCCAGCGCAATGCATATTTCAAATCGTCGCGCCATGCTATCGATATGCGATACATTGCTATTTTTGTATTTTTGTTTTGTATATCGGCGCAAAACAAAAAAATACATTTTCAATTTGGAAGAAATCTAAAAGTTGTTTACAAACAAACGTCGTTGAGCTTTTTGACATTTTAAACTGTTATATTTGCGGTATATTTTGAGGTCAGACCGTATATTTTATTGGGACTTTTTGAGGGATTTTGTGAAGGGACCTTGTGGCGGCAGCATCATCCCAACAATTTCCTTTTTCATCGCAACAATTTCCCTTACATTCCATGCTCACTTACATTGCTTACGTGACATTTGTTTCATCTATCAGTTAAATCTATATTCAGCTACTAATATTAAACAGAATATCGAAATCGAGGAAACTGTTATATTTGCGGTATATTTTGAGGTCAGACCGTTTATTTTATTGGGACTTTTTGAGGGATTTTGTGAAGGGACCTTGTGGCGGCAACATCATCCCAACAATTTCCTTTTTCATCGCAACAATTTCCCTTACATTCCATGCTCACTTACGTTGCTTACGTGACATTCCATGCTAACTTAGGTTTCTTACGGCGCATTTCATGTACACTTACGTTTTATCGCTTGACCTTTATTGCTTAAACGTTATTTTAGACCGAATCCAATAAGCGGATTTTTTTGTAATTTGTCAATCTTGTAGACAATTGATTCATCATTAGCTAGTAATATTAAATAGAATATCAAAATCGAGGAATATGATTTTCGTTGGTATTTTTCACATGATAAATATACTGGTATTATTTTCAAAATTACCGCCTGCCCACACGTCATGTAAATCAGGTGGGGTGGATTTCACCTTGCAGGCCTTGCATTTTCTGGGCCGTCTTGCCTGCTGTCCATACCCGATTTTTCCGAAGAGCCTCAACAATTTCCCAGGGT